>PVLD010024097.1:0-17467 GCA_004027595.1 Dinomys branickii | reverse complement strand
CTTTGTTAATATGTCTTCATTCTTTTACTTTTAAAATAATAAAAAAGAAAGAAAAAAAAGTAGCTGTATGACATATATGATAAGGGGAAGCATATTGCATGCAGAGGGAATCATTGTTTAATTTTTCTTAGCAATATATAGGACCCAAACATGATTAGCAATGTTAACATTTTGTCAATATCTTAGTCACTTTCCCATGGCTAGAACAAAATACCCAACAACCACAATTTAAAAGAGGAAATAGTTATCTTGCCTCATGATTTCAGTCCATGGTCAGCCTACTCCAAGGAAGAAATGGTATGGTAGAGTGCATCATGGAGGAAAGCTTTGAAAATCATGGCAGCCAAGAAACAGAGATAAGAGAGGAGCCAAAGATGAGAACACACCCTTCCAGTTCAGGTCCACAGTGAACCACCTCCTATCAGGCCCCAACTGATAGCAGCACATTCAGCTACGAACTCATCAATAGGTAAATCCACTAAGAAGTATAGCATCCTCATGACCCAATCACCTTCCAAATACATGCGTCTTTGGGGATATTTCTTAATTGCTTTTGTCATTGCCAAGACAAAATACCCAACACCCAAAGATAAAGGAGGAAAGGTTTATTTCAGCTCACAGTTTGTAGACGTTTCAGTCCATAATCAGCTGTCTCCAAAGCAGCATAGCAAGGCAGAGGGGCACTGAAGAGGAGAAACAGCACATGGGAAAGCAGGGCAGGCAGAAGGCAGCCAGCAATGAAGTAGCAAGCAGCAAGGAACAAGCAGCAAAATAGCAAAGCAGCAATCCAAGCACCAACTGACCACATCAGCCCTCTTTATGTCCTTTGTAATCTATTCAGGCTACCTGTCCTTAGCACTCACATTCAGGGTGGGGAACCCATAATCCTAGCATCACATCCTTAATCCCAGCATCTCATGCTCTAGATACAGCCACCTAAAAAGCCCCACCTATAACCCCATTAGCACTGAGGTGACATCTAGATACAAATCATAAGGAAGCATTTTAGATTTAAACCATAACCTTTCACTCCTGGCTTCTAAAAGTCTTGTGTTTATGTAAAATTCATTTATTCCAGCTCCAAGAGTTACCAAAGTCTTAATACTTTTGGCACAGCTGAAAACTTTAAGTCCAAAGTCTCCTCTGAGACTCAAGGCAAACTCTTAGCTGTGAACCATGAAAAAAATTACAAAGAAAGTTAAATACTTCCAACACATAATGACCCAGGGTAAACATTCCCATTTCAAAAGGGAAAGATAGAGAAATACAAAGAAATGGGACCAAAGCAAGACCCAAATGAAGCAGGGAAAACATAAAATCCTTTAGTTCCATGTCCAACACCTGGTGTTGATGTGAATTCATTGGGCAGTGAGATGTGAACTCCAAAGGACCTGGATGGTCACATCCATATGACCTTGCTGGTTGTAGTCCACATACTTCTCTCTTGGTCAGACTCCACTTTCTTGAAGTCTCCAACTTCCTGTGGTCCCCATTCACATTTGGCTTTATCCTCATAGTGTAGAGACAGTTAAAGGGGATATAGGCAGGAATTTAGGACATGACCTGGGTGGCTGGCAGTTGAAGAAATGACCACAGGCTTACTTTGTACTATGTACTTGAGGAAATTGTCTTTTGTGAAACCTCTGAAATTTGTTCACCTTAGAAACAAAGGCTAGCACATGGGTTGGTTTAGGTTACACCAGTGAAAGTTATATGTAGAGGAGACCCAGTTATCCCTATAAGCATGAGTACCTTTCCCAAATACCCACTGGAAACTTACTTGAATTCTTCCTACCTTGTAGCATGCCACCTGATAGCTTTTTCCCACATTCGTGATATCATAAATAAATCTTTGCTTCACATTATTTTTGTTTCTGTTTTCCTCATTCTCTGTGAAATTGGGCTTCCCTATTCTTCACTAAAGGCTTACAGCTTATTTGCTGGGTGTGAGCATAGACCAGAGAAATCAAGTATTGTCTCATGGGGGACCCCAAGCTCCCCAGGCTCCTACCAGATAAAATAGCTTCATGTACTACCCTCTTAGGGGCCTACTGCCTGGCTTACCTGGCCTTATTCTGAAATACTGGTGAAAGTCCCCATGACCCCACAGTTCTTACATTCTGCACTTCTCTAAAACCTGTACCATGTGAATGACACAAAGGTCTGCCCCTAGTTAAAGAGAGGTCATGTGAGCTACAACCAGTAAATTTGTAGGGTAGGGTTTCCCAACCCTTTTGCAGCTTACATCTCACCACTAGATGCCCTTTGTGCTGTGCATGGAGCTACAGGATTTAATGTTTTCCCTGCTTAGTTTCAGCCTTAATTTCATCCTGTTTTTTAAAATACCAGTATTCCGCCCTTTTAGAATGGGAATGTTTACCTTGTGTCATTGTATGTTGGAAGTATTTAAGTTTCCTTTTAATTTTTTGCTAAGAGTTTGCCTTGAGCCTAAGAAGACACTGTGTACTTGGGCTTTTCAGCAAAGACAAAACCACTAAAGTTTGGTGACTCTTGGAAATGGATGAAATTCATTTTTCATTGAGACTGACATGAGCCTTTGGAGGGCCAGGAGAGGAGTGTTACAGTTTAGATCTAAAATGTCCCCCCTCAAAAGTCTTATATGTTCAGAGGTGGAGCTTTTGGAAAGCATTGGATCATGGGGTGCTATGCTTAGCCGCTGATGAGTTCAGTCACTGAAGATGCTGTTTGAAGATGGCTGCAAGAGGTAAGTCACTGGAGACATCATCATACAGGGTATATTCCTGTGTCTACCCACCCCTCATCTCTCATTTCCCCCTATCTCTTTATCTCTCTCACGTTGCCATGAATTGAACAAGCAGCTTTCCTCCCTCAGGCCCTTTCATCATGTCATTTCTGCATTGGAGTCAGCTGCCCATGCATGGTATGAACCCTCTGAAATGATCAGCCAAATTAAAACCCTCCTCCTTTACTTTGTGCATGTCATGTGTTTTGTCTCAGTGTCAGGAAAGCTGACTAATACACTCTTTCTGATCCCACTATCTTAGACACTTGCTGGGAAAATGCATTATTTTTGGAAATTATTTTTCCTTGAATTTATTTGTGGATTCTTCAGCTCTATTTAGTATTGTCATCAATCTGGTTTTGTTTGTTTGTTTTTTCATGTTTTAACCATGATTTCTAAAATTTCAAGTCTACTGATCTTCAAGTAGTCTCATAGCTTTGTCATATACAGAAATACTATGACATTTATTTAAATTAAGTGTCCATTGGAAGGGAATGTAAATGGTGCTTATTAGTTACCTGGACTAGAGTTTTTATGTGAACATGAAAATCATTTTTTCAGTTAAAAGTATAAGTTACTTTAGAGACATTTGCCAAAATGGAGTCTTTAATACTGTTTGGTATGCATAGTTCCTCATAATTATTACATTCCACATCTCTCATCCTGTAAAAAATTCAACTCAAGGACATAAATATAAGACCTGAAACTATGAAACTACTAGAAAAGAAACCAAGGTGAAACACTTTAAGACAATGGTATGGGCAATTATTTTTCATGATTCCTAAAAGTACAGGCAATAAAAACAAAAATAGAATTATGAGATTACATCAAATTAAAACTTATCTGCACAAACCATTAAACATCAGCAGTACAGTTGTCCCAGCTATTCATATATATGTAATTTCCATTCCTTCTTTCTTTCTTTTTCTCCTTTCCCTCATCCCAGTTGTTCCCTCCTTTGAGTAATTTCTATCTGTTTCATAATACCTATTGTATGTTTTAGGTTTTATTTATTCTTTTAGGTATTCTTACTATCTTGTCTAGTGAAATTGTATAATCTCTAACTTTTAAAATTATACTTAATTCTCTTTAATGGTTTAATCAATCTTGCATTTTTACATCTGGTAATCTGAGCAAGTTCGTTGAAGATAACAATATATAATATAAAAACCAATGTTAATTCTTACCATTTTGGCTTGAAGCCCTATATTATTTTTATTATTTTTGCTTTGGTTTGTTTTTATCAATGTTGTATAAAACTTATCTGCAAAGGAAACAAAACAATAGAGTGGAGAGACAACCCACAAAATGTGAAAAATTGCCAATTATTCATCTGACAAAAGACTAATATCCACAATATAAAAGAAACTAAGAAAACTTAACAACAAAACCCTAAATAATTTAATTTTCAAATGGGCAAATTATCTAAATGGACTTTTCTTAAAGGAAAAAATATAAATGGTCAACAAATATATGAAATGTACTCAATACTATTAGCCACCAGGGAAATACAAATAAAAATACAATGGAGAAATCACCTACCCCAGTTACAATGACTATTTTTTTTTAAATGCTGCCAAGAAATTTTGGAAAATAAAAGAACTCTCATACACTTCTGGTGAGAAAGTAAAGTAGCACCACCATTATGGAGAAGACTATAGTGGCTCCTCAAATAATTAAAAATAGATCAACTATACAGAGAGATACCTGCACCCATATTTACTGTGGCACTATTCATAATAACTAAGATATGGAATCAATCTAGGTCCCCATAAATGGATGAACAGATAAAGAAAATGTGGTATAGATACACAAAGAAGCATTATCCAGTCACAAAAAATAATAAAATCCTGTCATTTGCAACAAAGTACATTGAACTGGAGGACGTCATCTTAAGTGAAATAAACCAAATACAGAAAGACAAGTACCACATGTTCTCTTTCTTATGTAGAAGTTAAACAAGTGGTGAACTGAACATAGCATAGTAAATATGAGAGATTGCAGGGGGTGGGGGAAGGGTCAATAAAGGCAGATTGATTTGGTCAGCAAGCAGTGAAGTAGCAAGCAGCAAGAAACATCCTGCATGCATGTATTGAATACCACATTGAACTCTATTAATATGCACAACTAATATCTGTTAATCAAAAATAATTTTTTAAATTGTAAATTATATTTTACCCATTATGCAAACCAATCAAGTAATAAGTTGTACAACATTTCCATACAATCTTGCATCCAGCTACTGATCAAGAACTTTCCTACTGCCTTCCCAAGGGCCTTTTTAAATTCCACCCACAAACTGGTCATTGTTTTACTATGAAAAAGTTATTGGTATTTTAAAAACAAGAACTACACAGGGAGTTAAAATTTAAAGAGCCATTTTTAAAAATTCTTAATATTTCTAACTTGGTAACCTGTTCTTTGATTCCTTTAGCTTACTCAAAAAGATAATATAGCAAGATCAGCTGCAAATTATAAAAAGTTTCTATATTTTTTATACTAATTGATGTTTAAGGATTTGTTCCCCTACTCAGACAGGTCATAATCACTCAGTTTTATACAAGAAAAATGTACAAGCTGTTGAGTGTTTCGACTTTATTTGTATCTGTTCTTTTTAGTACTCATTAATGTACGTGTTTTTCTTTTTTCTTGATTTACTGTGATTTGCAAGTAGAGGGATTCTAAGTAGCCTCAATATCTTATTTTAAATACATACTTTTAACATATTGCAAAAACTTCCTAACCTGCCCTTTTATTATTAATTAACTGCTTCTTATTATATAGCAACTTTTAAGATGACTACATTTTTTCAATTTTAAGAGAACTCTTTGAGGGATTTACTAATATTACAGCATGTTAAAAAGTGGAAACACTAAGCCAAGAGAGATTAATTTCTCAAGGTCACATAAGAAGCAAATACCAAAATAATGACTTCAATCCAGGTCTGTCTGAATGAGACTTTGCCCTCTTAATCACATTAGAATGCCATTATGAGTAAAAACACATTTAGTTTTTCTTATATCTTCATCTCATACAGAGGAGCCTGCAGAAGAGAAATAGTTAAAGATCGAGAACCTGAAATGCTACTGTCCATATTTCGGCTTTTGCCCAAGCAGAAGTAAATAGAGCAGAGTAATTGAAAGTCTCTCTTGTTCCTATTTTTCTCTGGGTGCAGGGGTGGGCCAGGATGAATCTGACCATTCTGATCTCCTCTACTGGAGTTTTTCCATTGCTCACCTTACCTGTTGCTCATGGCTTCCTCCGCTACATGGTCTGGAGTACACCTGGTGCTGGTCCCATATTGGTACAATTCATTTAGATTCTTCCAAAATGGCTCAACGGCCATGTACTGCATTGAATAATACCACCATGAAATAACAATCCACCTTCAACGTGTGAATGCGGCATTATACATAGTCTTTGCCGATGCAATCAATTTCAGATGAGATTTACTAAATTAGGGTGGACTCTAGTCTGTGATTAGTGTCCTCGTAAGAGGGGAATTTGGACACTGACACACTGAAGAGAACTTATCATGGGAAGATGGAGGCAGAGATGAAATATGCTGCCATACACCAGGAAACGCCAAGGGCTGCTCCTGCCAGAGGAGCTAGAAAAAGAAAGGAAGGATCCTTCACCAGAACCTTTGGAAAATGTGTGCTCAGCTGGCACCTTGATTTCAGGCTTCTGACCTCCAGAACTGTGAGGTAATAAATGTCTGCTATTTTTACCCACTTGGTTTATGGTAACGTTTTAGAAAACTAATAAAAACAGGAATGTCCCACTCTTTGTACTTCTCCCTTAGTCAGACCTCCCTTTCTAAACGCAAGTAAAGTACAATATTCCACCAGGGGGAGGTCTTACATGTGAAGCGTTATTCCTCAGCCTCAAAAAGAGACATTAATTGGGTAAGCAACTAGAGCAATAACTACATTTAATGATTCTAGCTTTAGCTTTCTATAGGTATTTCAAACCAGGTGCACAGACATACAAAAACATAGGCCATCACAAAGTTTTCTTCAAAATCTGATCATTGAAGCAATAAAGTCATGCTTATTCTTAAATCTTTAAAAGATACTTCACAAGGAAGAAACTGATCAGAAGAAAAGACAAACTATGATGGGGGAAAGGGGAAAGGAAGGAGGGAAAAATACATATTTACACACAAGATAGTTTAGATATGCAGCTAGTTTCTCTTAGTTCATTGAAAGGAAAGGTTTGTGCGAATATTGTTTGGACAAGATATCATGCCTATATTTTGTACTCTGAATAGCTACTACAAAAGCAATACACAATGTATTAATTATTATAACTCTCCTACTGGCTTGTTTTAAAACTGTCATTTTAATTTTTTTCTCTTTAAGCAAAAAAAGATAATTTACAGAATACACAGAATAAGCATGTAAATTATTTGCTACTGCTTTCACTTTCTTTCTTGGTAACTTGCCTTTGGCTTTCACTTTTCAAAATGGTGCAACATGGAGAAGAGATTTTTCTTTGAGTATTTTTCTCTGGGCCTGCATACTTTACACAGTGGAGTTTCTTTCACATAATGAACTTTTGGTTTCCTGGCATTCCTTATTCTGGTAACTATAGGACTGGTCTTTCTCATTATTTCTAGTGCTACTTTTATTTGTAAACTTCTTGTATTAACATGATTTTTCTTTTCTCTTCCTTGAGTATTTGAACATCCTTGAGTTTCTGGGTTACTGTACTTGATTTTGCTCTTGACAACTTCTTCTGATCTTTTTTCTCTTTTACAAAATTTCCACATTTTTTGCAGCCCTTCAGTTTTGTAACTCACTTTGTTTTTAGCAGTCATTATTTATTTCTTTTAAACTTGTAACTCATTGAAGACTCCTTCAGGACTTGCTCCTGCCTCTCTGTGAGCTTCTTCAGCTGGTGGTGCAGAATGGCTTGATTGAATCAGGGTCACTTGTGTCTCCTTAGAACTGTTTATTGTTCCCTAAGCCTACACTATGGGGGTCACTGATTATTTTTATCAGATAGCATGATTGCTTTTCTTTTATAGCGGAATTTTGAACTGTTTTCAATCCACCATCTTTCAAAAAAGTCCCCTAATGTCATTAAACCTTTTGTGCCAAACTCTTGCTTCTGACATGTCTTTATCGACTTAGACTCCTTTTCACATATCAAATGTCTCACTTGCAAGTTTTGCTTTGCATACATTTTTTATCCAATTCTTTGTTCTAAATTAGTCATTCAGTGTCATACAAACATAAATGCCATATTTATTTCTTACAAGAGCTTGCACAAGCTTGACTCACTTATATAAATCAAACATTTTAAAATCTTATTATTTTAGTACTGGGGATCAAATCCATGGCCTTTGTACTACACTGCATCTCCGAATCTTTATTTTTTTAGTTTGAGACAGGGTTTTACTATGTCTAGGCTCAAACTTGCAATCCTCTTGCATCAGCCCCCAGAGTGCTAAGATTACAGGGGGAGTTACCATTGTTGGCTTTCAAATTTTTAAAAAGTATGATAGGGAGGGGAGAAAGGATAAAAAAGAATGGTTTGTACACATACTAACTCCCCACAAGGAATGTAATCATGTACTGCAAACATATACTAATAAGAAATTGGCTGTGTGTGATGGCACACACCTATAGTCCCAGCACTTGGGAAGCTGAGGCTGGAGTTTGAGGCCAGCTGGGGCTACATTGTGAGTTCAAGGTCACCCTGCACTACGAAGTAAGACTCTGTCTCAAAACAAAAACAATAACAAAAGTAAAAATAAGAAAATAAGTAAAAAGTGAAAAAAAGGAAAGAAAGTATAACCATTATTAAGAAACATTTGGGAAACAATTTTGTATATACTTTGTATGAACACTATTATAAACATTTGTACAAATTATGACAGAGATGTATAGCAACACCCTTTCATGGCTATGTGATATCCCATTAACAGATGGTATTTTTCTCCCAGAGCTGAACATTTAATGTGTAGACTTGGTGTTTATTGTTTAGGGCTATTAAGCATGCTCTCCTTCTTCAGGTATTACATGTCTTATACCACCTTCCCTTTGGGAAATGTCCTTCCCTCTACTGACATATTATCTAGATTTTTCCAGAATGACATAAAAGAAATGACTACCTCTGAATTGAGAGGAAGCTGACAGTCCAAAGACCATCTGAGACAGTCCGCCTTGGTGAATGAGTGCATTATATGACAGAGCCATGGATAAGTTGTGGGCTGTGGCACCACTGAAGTGCCTATTCCCTCCAGCTTTCACCTCCATGGTAAGCTATGGTGTAATGTAATTAAAACAGCAAACACAAGATCAAAAGCAGGCAGAGTCCTTGGGGAAAGTTGTGTCTGTTCCACCCCATCCTTATTATGGAATTCTGCTGCCTCAGCAAACACTATCTGGCTTCAGTGGTGGATCCCTTGGGCTGCAGTCTGGCACACAGCCTCAGCGCCTGGAAGGGGACCACTAGACAGCTACACAGGGGAGTTACTTTGGCTAGAGTTCAGAGGACACGTCACACTAAATGTATGGTTCTGGTGGTACCAATCGCAGCATTCTACTTCCAGCCCCAATAATGAGTGTTCATTGGTCTCAGACTGGTAATCGTGTTGCAGAGCTTGGGTCCTACTCCCAAGAGTGGCCTTGTGCCTCCCATCCTTCCCAAGTATCAGTTCAGATGCATTTGTTGCTAGTCATAGAGAAACCTAATAACAATGGCTTAATCTTAAAAGCATGTATCATTTACATCCTTCATAAGAAGTCTAGGTAAAGCTAGCGATTGACATTTTGAGTTGTATCCAAAAACGTATGCTTAAACCTATATCTTAAATCATAAGCACATTTGTCATAAAACTGAATCCCAGCACCAGTAAATGTGGCCTCATTTGAAAATAGTGTCTTTGCAGATGTACTCAAATGAAAATGAGGTCATCAGAGTGGGTCCTGATCTGCTGTAACTGTTGTCCTTGTAAGAAAATGCCATGTGAAGACAGAGACACACCAGAAGACCACGTGATTACACAGGCAGAGACCAAAATGATGCAGCTGTTAGCCAAGGACAGCAAGGATCACTGCCATCACCAGAGTTAAGAAGAGGCAAAAAAGTATCTTTTCCACAGAGTTTCCCTCTCAGAGGGAACACAACCTTGCTCACACCTTAATTTTGGACTCCTAGCTTCCAGGACTCTGAGTGTATAAATGTCTGTTGTTTTAAACCATATGCTTTGTGGTATCTTGTTAGAGTGAACTAACTGAGCAATGCATTAGAATCCCAGGAAATGAGCAAGAAGTGGAAAAGAAAACCTGCTCTCGTAAGGACATGGAGACAAACTGGTCAATGAAGGTAGAAATCATGTAAGCTAGTAAGCACTGATTTTTAAAAATATGACTAAATGTTTATTGTATGCCAGGAACTACAAAATGCCAGGAGGAAAACATGTCCCAAATAATGAAATGTACAAACGCTGTTCTGATCAATGTGAAAGAGTATATTATCTTGATATTCCACATGTCCAATAAAGAAGAAACTGAAGGCCTCAAGCAGTGATTCATTTTATGGATTACTGAGTTACAGGCACATATGCAGGGGAACCTGGTGACATCCATCTGCACTTCAGTTTTTGTGATCCTGATTCATATAACTGACCAATATAACTGATCCATTGGATCCACGTAAATGCATCAGGGACTCACATCAAATTCCTGTGGGCAGGATTTTCAGGTTTTTCATGACCCACATGTGAGATTAAGTGATGGAAGTGTTAAAAAAATCTTAAAATCAACTAAGAGTCTGTGTAGTGGATTGACAAGTGGTGGTCAACTTGTTGCTAGCTAAATTGAATCAATGTGGTGCTGGGTGTGGGAGACCCACCTGAAGAGTGTTTCTAGCAGCATAGGAGGCAGAACTGGAGAAGAAGGGGGTGTTGGGAGCTAGTAGAAGCTGTTAAGTGCTGTTAGATGCTGTAAGGAACTGTTGGTTCTTTTGGAGGAGCTTGTCATGCTGGCTTTCCTGATGAACTTGGCCATTCTCTTTGTCAAAGGAGCTCAGCACCTTATTTTTGCTGAAAATGGCTTGTGTTCACTTTGGAGGAGCGCTGGTCCTTGGTTTGAGCATTGCTTCCTGGCTCTGGAGGGGAAGAGGGTACACTACTCAGTCTCATGAAGGAGTTTGCTGTGGTTCCTGATGGGAACTTGGCTGTCTTCATCATTGGAGGAGCTCAGGACCTGAGTGTTGCTGAGGATGGCTGTGGTACCTTTCGGGGGACCTCTGGTCCTTACTTTGAGTGTCGCTTCCTGGCTCCAGTGCAGATCCCTCAGCCTGCTGGCACAGATCCTTCATCCCACTGTCACAGACTTCCTAGATTCCACCACTGACCTCTGGGCCTTCCCAGAGCAGACCCATGAAACAGGCCTGTGTGAGACATTGTTATGGGCTCTAGGCCTCTACTTGGACCTTTTTGGAGGCATTGTTATGGGCTCTAGGTCTTCAGACTCATGCAGGACATTTTTGTGGGATCCAGGCTCTTAGCTGGATTCTTTGGTCTTTAGTATGTGGACAGATTTTCTGCATTCTCTTTGTATATGATTCTTTTTTTTTTTTTTTTTTTTTTGCGGTACTGGGGATCGAACTCAGGACCCTGTGCTTGCTAGGCAAGTGCTTATTCCACTGAGCTATATCCCCAGCCCCTGTATATGATTCTTTGGGTGACTATTATACATAATCTTATAAATATGTGTCCTGTATTATACTGTTCCCTTTGCAAAAACTTCAAACTACGACAGTTTGACACCATATTAGGACAAAATAAGATTATGCTACCCCACCATGTAGCCTGTCTGTTAGACTCACTCACAATTGACTACACCAGAGATAACCTGACTCAGCTCAGTCTGCCCATACCCAGTTGCAAAGCTATACTTACTGGCCCCCAAACATAACCAGTTGGCTGACTTGTTTCAAAGACTTTCTGCTCGGCAACAAAGAATAACTGATGCTACCCAATAAAAATTCACCATGCTTTTAAGGTTTTGTACTTCCCCCTTGCAAACCTGTTATAAACTGAGCCAAAACCCTCCTCTGGGCTGATGCTTTGGGAGTGATCCCCTATCAGCCCACCAGCATAATAAAGTTGGTTACATTCTAATTCCTTGGAGCAGGGCATTTTCTATTAAGTTCAGTATCAGGTTCCAGAAAAAACATAGCTGGTGTTAACCACAGGTCATTCTGGCATCAGACATCATAGAAATTCCCTTCAGAGGTTGGCAGGAGGACCGATGCCAGCTCCTTCCCAAGCAAACAGTGTTCATGAAAGTTTCAAGTTTACATTTGCATTCATAATAGAGTCTGAAACCTTACAGTTCTCAGGGACTGTATAACCCAGGACAGGTTGTGATATATAATATATGGAAATATATATAATATATGACATATATTATATATATTTGGAAGTAATAATTAACAATGTACTTTGAAATGAAAAATGTGTCAAGGATGTTTATGCTTGAGATTTTAAGAATGTTCACTATACTATGTTATAGGTAAAATACTATTATAAGCTATGTTAACTGGATCCCCTCAATGGATTCCTTATTTTAAGAATGTGAATGACACTACACACTGCTCTTTAATGAGCTGCTCTTGAGGAACCAATTTAATGTAACTTAAATAAGCATTTCCTATGCTCCTTGCCCTTGAATATCCTCTCCACCTGTTTCTCTCTTCCTTTAGGACAGTGTTTGGAACATATCAGGTATGAAGTCCTGAGTTATAGCACATCAGTGGAAGTCCCCCAGATGCTCACACGAAAACCAAGAGAAGGATAATGATGTGAGCATGGCAGGAAGAAGGTTCTAACCACACATGGTTAAGTCTGGGTAAAGACTCATTGGCTGAGTCTTCAGTGATAACAACTGACTCTATCCTTTTGTGGGATAATTGTAAATTTAAAAAATCATCCTACATTGAGATAGTTTTTTGAAGCTTCTGGTCCTGAATTTAGCAACTCAACATTCTTTTAAGAATGCCATATAGCCTTCAGAAAAGGAAAGGAGCTCCCTAAGTAGGCACTCTGCCACCATCTGGTGCAGAGGTCTCAGAGCCATAGTCTCCAAGAGATAAAATAGAAATCAGAGATATATTTCACATAAACACAAGCACTTCTTCACCTTTAACACTGAAGGCATAATTTAGTGAAAACCGCTCCACCAGACAGCTTGCTAAGCACTGTGCTAGCGTTAGAAATAGAAGGAAGCAGAAACACAACCCCGCACTTGAGAGGCTCGTAGGGGAAAGACCCGTGGCAAGAGAGGTAGCAGAGGATGCAAAAGAGGGAGCAGACCACACACCTGCTTGGTCAAGAGAAATCACTGGGGAGGTGATAGAGCTGAGTCTTGAAGGATGAGTGAGATTTTCCAATTAAGAGTCTAGGAAAAGAACACATGTAGACTCACAGGGGACTCGAAGCTGACAGGCTTGTCCAAAAGCCACCAGTTAGCTCTGTAGGGCTGAGGCAGAGTAGGAGACTCATAGGGTGGGAAGGGAGATAGGAATGAAGGAACGACATATGTCGAGGCAGGCTTAAAAAGTCTACTACAGGACCCATGTCTGCCAATGAATTGGCTGTGAGGCCTACTTTGTACCTCCCCTACTACTGTCGTCCTCATGATTTAGTTAAAAGCTGCCTCTGGAGGAAAAGGTTTAAGCTTGAACACTTACTTGTTGTGTGATCTTGGGCAAGTTATTTAACCTCTGCTTCAGTTTCTTTAGAACACTGTCTTGGTTACTTTTCTTTCGTTGCTGAGACAAAATACCCAACACCCAAAATGAAGGAAGGAAAGGTTTATTTAGCTTACAGTTTGTGGAGGTTTCAGTCCATATTTGGCTGGTTCTGAGGCAGAGTGGCACATGGCAGAGGGCAAACTGCTCAGGACAGCAGAGCACAGCAAAACCAACCAGCCAAAGGGAGGAATGGCTGCAAGCAGCCTCCTTTTCTCCCCTACATTGTAAACAACCTACCCCCACCCAGGGGTTGTGAACCTCTCACACAATCTCCATGCCCTCCTCTTCCACAGGCTCAGGATGTTTACAAAGTAAGCACCCCCGCTTCCTCCTGAGTCACTCAGCTAAACCTCTAGACTTCCCAAGTTGACACAATGTATCAACCATAACAAACACATAAAGGACTGTTGAAAAGATTAAGTGTAATATATAATATGCTTGACCCAAAATAAATGTACACTGTGATTATTGCTGCTGCTACTGATGTTACCATAATCTTCATCATCTGAAAAGATACTATAATGTGTGTGAAAGGGCTTAGTAAACAAAAAAGGAGGGCATAATAATAATAATCATGCTAATCATTACACCCAATAATCTGTTTGATACCTTGTGTCCCTGTGGCTCTTCCCCAGGGGTGTCTTCTGGGCCCCCACAAATGTCTACACAGCCACTGCCGTGTAAAGTTCTGTTCATCTAGATCAGAGGTAGTGGTGATGTCCGAAGCGCTGGTTGAAGCAGTGGTCACGCATGTGCACATACATACAACAAAACTAATAAAGCAGTTTACTTAACCCATGTATATTAAAAATATTTTAAATCATGGCTTAGGGTCAAAAGCATTTCCTGGAAGGCCCGGCTTGCTTCAGATCAAAGCCACTCTAACTGTTCCCTTTGGGCTTCTGGTCCTCACACCCCTCTGACTCTGTCTGGGCGGAGATTGATTTTACCACAGGGAGAAAATACCTCAAATAACCTTTCTCTCTTTTCTCCAGTTTTCTGTCTCTCCAGGTAAAGAAATGAGGCAGAATAACCCCTCTCCTCGCCTCCAGGAAAGAAGAGGTTTAGCTCACAATCTGTTCCTTCCCACTTCCCTCTTCTCGCTCTTCACTGGAGGGACCTAGCTTGTCTAACCTGCCTTAGGACAAGCTTTCACTCCGCAAGCTGTCCCAGGTTCAGCATGCTTTTTTGTAAAGCTTGTTTCTTATATATATATGCATAAAACACAACACCTTAGAAAATCCAACCGATTTATTTTTTAACAGATTTTTAAAGTGCCCTATATCACCAACATTTCCAGGCAGGGAATAACATAAGATTTAGTCCTCATTATCAGTCACAGCCCTGGATCTGCAATGAGCAGGGCACTGCACAAAGCAAGAAGCACAAATTAAAAGTGTTTTCAGGGCTGGCGGGCAGGGGACCTGATGGCCTACAGTGTGTGTGCCACACAGGAGACAAGAAGCAAGGGGTGTTTTTTATATTAATGCTGTCTGGGTGCTCGCTGCCGGAGGGTACCAGTAAGCAAAGGACACAGCCATGTCAGGGGTTTGACAGAAGATTTTCCTGGGGATGGCCGGGGACCTAAATCTTCAAGCAGTTTAAAATTTCCTGGTGAAGGCATCGTGGACAAAAAGACTAGAATGGATTCTGAGATCCAAATGCCTCTCAGATTTATTACTCACGATTCTTGAAAGACACACCACTAACTTCTAATAGTTCCAGAAAAGCTGGAGAAGTGCTTGTTTTCTACGGTTGTGGGGAGCTGCTCAGGCGCCCCGGCCCTGGAGGAGGCCCTGTCCCTCTGCTCACCTTCCCCGGATTCCCATCCAAACTGCATTTCCTGACTACGCCTGGGTGTGTGTGAAGAGAGATTACCCAGCAAAGCAGCTGTGTGTGTCTTCCTTCTCCTTTTCTTCTCTCCCGTTCCCTTCCCTCTCCCTCCCTCTATTCCTCTCTCTCCTCTCTTCTCTCCTCTCCTCTCTCTAAACCTTTTACACTGCAGTTGAACAAGCCCCTGGATAAAGACTTTATCCAAAAACCCCCTCTTTAAAGTTATTTCAAATTTCTCTGCAAGGCTTTCAGAAATCTGTTTGTTTGAGGGCAGAATTAGATGTGACCGGCGTTTTATTGTGACATAAAACCATATTTCTTCCCTGGAAGATTAAAAAATAAAATCGGTTAATAAGAAAAGCTGTCAGCAACAGAAAATGGCTGACATAATCCGTTTATCCTCCGAGCAATAAAGATATTGGTCCTTGGGAGTCTATCCTCTCTCTCATGTTATTTCGCCCAAAACATTATCTTCCCAGCATTCTGATGGATTAAGAAGTCATATGGGAGATAGCAGGGAAATGACAGATACAAAAAAATATATAATATCCTTTCATTTCCCCTCCTCCTTCTACACTCACTCATATTCCCCTCTCTGCCTCCCTCTCCCCCCACCCAAAACGCACACACACACACACTTTATTTTCCTCTCTTTTCCCTCTGCCTGACACACTCCCATTTTTCTCACCCTTTGGAAAAGAAATAGATCTTCTTTTACCCATAATTCCAATGCCCTGATAATCCTAATGGGGTGCTGATGCAAAGTAGCTCCAAAGTCCCCTCACCTCATCGTGTGTGTGTGTGTGTGTGTGTGTGTGTGTGTGTGTGTGTTGTACGTGTGGCTTGTACACATCTACATGGACACAGATCACCAAATGAAGAGAAGAACCCTTGATAAGAGTGTTGAACACCCAGAGAGAAAGAAAGCTAAGTATCGCTAGCCTCACTACTGGATTTTTAATCTAGGATTCCTGACAATAGCATACATTTCAGGATCTGGGTTAAAAGCAGCACATGCCAAAAGAAACAATAAAGAGAGCTTTAGTGAGGCTATAATTAAAATATAGATTGCGTTTTTAGGGGACTGAGAAAATCCTTAAAAACTACAGAAAAAAACCCATAACATAGTCAGTCTTGCTCCCTGCTTTGCTCAGGTAACATCCATATCACCATCTTTCCTGGCGCACCTGTAGGTTCTTCCATTCAGTATTTTCCTTCCACTGTTCTAGGCAAAGATTCTTGAGATTACCCACCAAAGCCCTCAGGCTTTCAAACTACCTTAAAAATAATGCTACACCCCTTCCTGGGATTCAAAGGAGGATTAACGGTCATGCAAATAGAAATGGGGTGACATTGCTAAAAGGTAGCTCTCCCCACAGTTTTATTGAGCTGTAATTGACAAATAACACTATACACATTTGAAGAGTACAGTGTGATGTTTTGACACACATGGACCTTGCAAAATGATTAATACAAGCACTTTGAGTAACACCTCATCTATTTAGAATGTTACTATTTCCTGAGGCTCACCACTCTCTTTGCTAACTCGTCACTTTTCTGGAGTGAAAACCCAGCACTTTGCTCACTTGTACAAATTTTTCTTTCAAGCAGCTAAATGTGTAGAATCCTCCTAGACAAGCTTTAGTTGTGGTGCATGGGAATTTGACCAAATGAGTTTACTGCTAATTGACATGTGTGCTCTCTTAAGTAAAACGACGGGAAGCTGTAGAAGGAATAATAAATACAGAAAGAGTTGGAGAGATGGATAAGTGGTGATGAAAGGGGGATTTCTGCAAATTATTTTCAGTGTGTCTATGAACGTGGACAATTATGTATGCATATGTATACACATGCATTTGTACTTTAAAATCTAAAAATGTTCTAAAATGTCTTACCATAGACTTCCGGGAAGATGGCGACCGGGTAGGCAGCAGAGAGAGAACCTCCCAGAGGATTACCACCCAAACAATGAAATATAACAATATGAAGACAGAAATAAGGACTTCCGGGAAGAAGACGACCAGCCGAGAGAGCGAGTGTGGAGGGAAGAACGGCTTCAGCTCCTGAACCCGACAGAGAACGCACTACTGGGACAAA
>PVLD010024096.1:0-26107 GCA_004027595.1 Dinomys branickii | reverse complement strand
ATGCAATCGTTTCATAACTTGAAGTTATGAGGCTTCCTGGTTCCCCTGTATCTTCACATTCAAAACTTGTTCTGGGTGGGGTTGAGTTTTGAGACTGCGTTTTGTTCCTCTGTTTTCCCATTTTTGGGTATCAGATTCAAAATGTGGAGCTATAAATTCCACAGACAGTTCAGCAGGCAAAGGTCTGCTGCAGAGGCTGTTCCAATGGTTACTTCTCTTTGGGAGAATGTCCCTTAAGCTGTCTGCTGAGATTTCCACTTCTACTCCCTACCCCAAGACCTGGCCGGGGCGAATAAACAGCTCGCCACCCCAGGATTCTTGCAGATAGGCCACTCAGGTGTTCCTCCCTGCGTGGAGCTCCTTCCCCCCCTCACAAAACCCATTGGGGCACCTAAGTAGGTCTTCCCACCCGGGAGATCCCGCAGTCCTTCAAGCTGCTTTGATGTCTCTCGCTGGGCTGAGCTTCTTCCCGATTCAGGAAAACCTGGTTAGAGCGCACACTTAACTCACCCTGTGATCGTGCAGACAGGAGTGCCGTTCAGATGTTTTTCCCTGGATGGAGATTTTCCCTGACTCAGAAATCCCGCCGGCCGGTTGCTGTTGCTCCAGTTTGCGCAGCGCTGGCTGCGGGGGTGGGGTTCTGAGCGGGATCCCGGAGCGCTGCCCGGTTTGGCGCAGTTTGTCCCAGTAGCGCATTCTCTGTCGGGTTCAGGAGCTGAAGCCGTTCTTCCCTCTGCACTCGCTCTCTCAGCTGGTCGTCTTCTTCCCGGAAGTGCTCATTTCTGTCTTCATATTGCTATATTTCATTGTTTGGGTGGTAATCCTCTGGGAGGTTCTCTGCTGCCTACCTGGTCACCATCTTCCCAGAAGTGCCCAAACATTTAATTTTAAATTCTTAGGTTAATTTATGGAGTGTCATGCCAAGCCCTAGCACAGAGGTGTAGAACTCCATGCAGCTAGCAAACATGTGGTCTTCACAGTGGCCTTAGGAAAAAATCTCATTTACTAAAAAGGAGTTTTCACTCCATATAGTTAATCAAAAGAGTATTTTTGTATTAAATTCTTAATTTTTTGAATTCTTAATTATCTCCAAATATTTTAAATACCTTTTCCATATTTCACAAAAATTAAGTTTATTATGATCATTATAATTACATTGTTCAATATAGCTAGTTTTGGAAGATTAATGCTTTGAATTAATCATTAAGAAACTGATTTTTTTACCCTTAATTCACATGTCAGAACTGGCACAGCACGCTCTACCATGTAACTTTTACTTTGTTTTAGATCACTGTCTGCACGAAACCCCTCCATGATCTCCATTCCGTAAAGTTCAAGCTTTTCCCCTGGCTCTTTAGGACAGATCCCCTGATTTCTATTTTCAGTCCTCTTTCCTTGCTGCCTTAACTCCCCTGTACTTCTGGGTGCTCGCTGCATGGGCCCGCTGCCCATCTCTTTGAAGGATGTGTGCCTCACAAATAACTTCAAAGTCTGCCAGAAACCCCTCTCTTCCTGCCAGCAATCCCTACCTTCCTTCCCTTTCCTAATCACCAGTGCACGTCACTGACGGGTGTCACCAGTCCAGAGTCCAGCGTTTCTGATTGGAGCCATTATGCTTCCATGGCTCATTATGGCTGCAAGACACCAACCAGGCTTGGCACAGGGTTTGGGTTTTTTTTTTTCCCCACAGTGGTGTTCAGTAAATAGTTTTAAGAAATGAATAATTGTATGTAATTTTTTTGAGGCAGGGTCTCACTGGGTAGGCCAAGATCACCTCTAACTGACAGTGATCCTCTTGCCAGAGCCTGTCAAGTACTGGTATTACAAAAGTGCACCACCACACCCAGAGAGAAATGAGTATTTGTATATGAAGATGCAGATCTGATGCCAGCTCTACAGGTCACACAGCAAATCACTCCATCTCAAAAGATCTCAGTTGCCTTATCTATAAAGTGAGAAAAAATTATGACATCAATTTTCCTCCTGAGAGAGATGTTACAAAGATTACATGAAATGACGTCAATGAAGGAATTTTCTGTACCAAGATGAGCTCCACAAATGCCTGCACTACATGCTCTTCTATTTCTCCAAACAGTTCTCTTCAGTCAGTAGCCCCCTCTGCACTAGAAGTAAGCTGAGATGTACCTCGGCAATGCAGGCCTTGAGTGCTGAGGATTACAGGGTCTCCATGGCTCGGCATAGTTAGTAAGTCTTTGACCTAAGTACTGAGTCCAGGAAGCATGAAGACCACCACTGCTCTCTGTTGGCTTCTCATTCTCTGCTGAGCCCAGTGTCAGCTCAGATCTGACCTCACTGAGCTGAATATGCTGGTGATTTTAAGGACCACATAATATTTGAGGCTAGAATCTCTCTTGACTGTGGCTAATGATGTGTCATTAATTATTAACAATTATTTAATAAATTGCACATGTAATCTCATTACTAATAAATCTGCGCATTTTTCTGAGAATTATTTCAAAGTCATAAATAATTTGGTGAGTAGGCACAAGTACATTTTTTAAACATTCACATTTCCTGAGGCATGATTAAATCTGGCATGCATAAATTTGAGGAAAAAAACATGAGTTTGGTAAGTAAAAGGCAAAAATCTGATAGCAACTTCTCTATGATTTATGTAGGGTTTTCTCATAAAATTACATGTGAAACCAAAACAGTAACCATTAGGACAACCATGTTTAGCTTCAACTACTCTTTATATTTTTTCAAAAAAGAAAAGCACATTCACATCTTACTCTGAGTACAATGCTCACATTTTCACAAAATAATTACAGCTGCAAGAAAAAATAAAAGACCTCTGCATCATATTCAGAAGGCAAAGCTTAGGTGAAACTGATTAATATATTAAACAGACCTCCTGAGCTAGGACTTCAGATGTCACATTTCTTGGCGAGCATTATTATAGGATTTTTATTGATGCTTATTATAGGACTGTCACACAGTGCAGCCTGGCTGACAGATACAAGGAAAGAGGCAGGGAAAGCAGCCTGCTGAACGGAGGGCCTGATAACTGGAGGCCGAGCGTCGCCTGGCACGGGGCTGTCATTCCTCGGCAAAGGCAGTCTTCTTTTACTACTTGGTAACTAGTTGGAAATAAAAATAAACTACAAATTTAAATGAGCTAAGTGCCAGGGAATGTGCCAAGTGTTTGTATCAATCCCAAGAGTAATTCGGTGAGATCATTGTTTGCATTTTATAGATAAAGAGACAGAGGCCTTGTGAAGTTAAATAAGCTGATGTGTGTCTCAAAGTGAGAAAGAATCCATCAAATACTAGAACTTCTGCCCGTAACCACCATGCCACGCCCTGGTTAACACTCAACTCACAGACCAGCTCAGAGTAGAGCAAGGAGGAGCCCTGTCTCACCAGGGAGTGGATCAGAAACAGGAAAATCTGCATTTTAATTCTGTCTCACAAGCCCAGGTCCAGGACCTTGGTCATGGAAAGATTTAAAGCTTTCTTCAAAGGGGTCAACTTAGGCTCCATTGAACTTCAGAATTCACTCAAATCGCTGAGCTTCTCCCTTGTCCTATGGAGTAAACATCTACCTAAACCCTGTCCTGGTAACCAGGTTCCTGTCATCACGCCTGTTCTGGGATCGACACATCTTCCCCGGAGTCCCGGCGTTGGTCACTTGCTCCAGCACACTTAATATCACTGCATTCCTCCCTCCAAAGTCAACATCACTAATTTGATGAGTCATACACTGGTGCCTCGGTTCATGAACTTAACTTTACAATTTTGGAAAAGATGGCCACATGGCGTTTGTGTGGGAAAGAGAGTCAAGGTCATATTTATCCCTGAGTACAGAGTTTGCAAACAGAAGCTACATTTTTCCAAATGCTTCTGTTTGTGAACCAAACTCTTTGCCAACAAAAGTGTTCATGAACCGAGGCACCACTTCGGTCTTGACTCGGATGCTCTCCTACGTACTGCCTGGCTTCTGGACCATTCAAACAAGTCACATGCTGCTCTCTGTCTCTACACCATTTGATAATCTCCTTTGGCTCTAAGTTAAAAGGATAGGCTTAGGCTGATGTACCTGGTGACGAGATACTTGTTGCCAGTAATTTTCTTTTCTGCTTATTTATTTTTCATGAATGTATGCTGACCACCTAGAGTGACTGATTCCTGTCTCCCTCGTTCCCTTTACCCGGCCTGTCTGACCTCCCCAGACTCTTCCATCTATTTTCAGGTCAACTGCTTTCCCCTAGATTCCACTTAGGAGAGAACATAGGAAACACTTGGGAGCTGCCTTTGGGAGCTGGACTCGTCTCACTTGATGTTCTCCACGTCTGTCCACTTTCCTGCAGATGACAGGGCTTCATTCTTCTCCGTGACCCAGTAACACTCTGTTACCCATGGATATCACATTTTCTTATCCATTCACCCATCAACAGGCGTGTAGGCTGACTGCACACCTTGGCGATCGTGATTTGTGCCATGATGAACATGGAGATTTGGGTATCTCTACAACATGCTGACTTCACTTCTGTGGATAGCAAGGAGTGGTGGAGTTAGAGCAGTGGAATTTCTAGTTTTAGTTTCCTGAGAACCTCCATACTGATTTTTGTGGTGGCTGCACTAGTTTACATTCCCATCAGCAATGACCTAGGGTTTGTTTTCCACATCCTTTTAGTTCGTTTGTTTGTTTTGGTTTGCTTTGGTTTTTGGTTTTGGGGTTTGGGGGGTTGGATTTATTTTTGGTTTTGCTTGTATTCTTGATGATAGCCATTCTGACTAGCATGAAATGGAATCTCAGTGTAGTTTTAATTTGCATTTCCCTAAAGGCTACAAATGTTAAATATTTTTTTCATGTTCTCATTGGTCATTTGTATCTTCTTTTGAGAAATGTCTCTTGCCTACTCACTGATTGGATCTATTGTTCTCTTTGGTATTCATTTTTAGAGTTCTTTATAAAATCTGGATATTAGCCCTGTGTTGGAAGACCGGCTGTCATTTCTCCCCTTCTGTGTGTTGTCTCTTCAGTCTACTGTCACGTCCTTTGCTAGTGGAAGCTCTTTGATTTGTCCATTCTTGCTATTATTTCTTGAGCTACTGGAGTCCTATTCGGAAAGTCATTGCTTGCGCCTGTATGTTGAAGTGTTTTCTCTTAGTTGTTTCAGTTTTAGGCCTTACATTTAGGTTTTTGATCAGTTCAAGTAATTTTTTCTTAAAAGGTCTAATGTACATGGGGAAAATATAACTCTTCTTTCACTATAAATTTAGTCACTAGAGATCTATGACGTGACTTAGTGTATTGTGGGTATTTTGCTGATTTTCCTATTAGTCTCAGATGTTTTATCTTAGGGAATGGCACATAAGCAATGACGCAGAACATACTGATTCCTTTATTTATGTTTCATTTACTAAATTAAACCTTATATAATCTCTGGATAGTGCTGATGTGTCCTAAAATAGGACGTACTCTTTAACCATCACATCCTTTAAATTTGGGGGAACAGAGACGCTGGTAAGGAAGAGAATGAGTTACTTGGAGACTAGAAAAATGGTTTACATAACGCTTAAAAAACAGTAAAGGTATCATTGTCAGCATTCAGGATATGATTTGAAAACAGAATAATATCCAAGAGCATGAATATGTTAGTTCCGGAGACAAAGTTAGGATATGTAAATCTTTTACACCTTTCTCAGCCTCCCTCTGCAATTTACTCACCTTGGAGAAGAATATATTCATACATGCATAATGAATCAGCCCTCTTGGGAAACAATTCTTTCTCTCTTTCTCCAGTCGAAAACCTCTTGGTTATTTTAAACTTAGCAAAATATTGTAAAAATGGAGAAAGTAAGTGAGCACTGAATAGAAAAAAATCTGTTCTAAAATTGATCTTATGACATATGCAAGCTGAATTCTCGCTTCTTTCCACAAACATACTTGTATTTTCACCATCTCTAATAAAAGCAAAGTTATCACAGTAGTGACTGGTGGTGCTAACTGTCTTTACTGTAGCATTTCTATGAGCTGATGAAAAACAGGTAGCTAGTTATCCACTACAGTATATTGAAAGTTTGTCTTTCCTACTTAGCAATACAAAATGTACATTGTTTAAAACATATTAAAGGCAAATGTTAAGAGCAGATTTTCCACCACTCCAGAGGATTAAAACTAACACAAATAAATTCATATAAACATCATCTCAGAAACTACTGGGAATGAATTTGAGCCAGCTATTGATAAATATGCAGAAATGACCCAGCCTCTCCCCCAGAGACAAAATGCACGCTGTTCTCCTCTGTGGAGACTACCATCAGGGACTTCAGCCTCTGGTCACATCAGCGGCTCATTCACACATTAATCCCTCCCCTGTCATTCTGCAAACTCCTGCACTCTTTATGTCTACCCCCCCACACACATGCACATGCACACACACACATGCACACATGTACACATGCATGAATACATTCTTGCTGTTTCACCTTTCAGAAAATGCTACAACTAATATTAGTTCAAAATATCAAAACTTTAAACAATTACCTTTACTGATCACCTTCAGGTGACAAAAACTCTTGAATTACATAAATCATGTTTGATTCCCCACCCCACCCCCAGAACCCTTCTCTTCACTTGTGAACATAGGAACAAAGCATGGGTAGCCTTGCCCCATTTGATCTCTGAGATATGAACGCCTGGACACAGCACATATTGTACCTCAAGCAGAAGTGACTTCACTGCATTTTCTGTCTGCACTTCCCAATTTCCAAAGCTGCGAAGCCACAACTCTGTCCCACACCTCCTGAGGACACACCCACTGTCATGACTCAGACCAGGGTTTCCACTTTCCTGTCTGGACATGGTCTGACCACCCTGGCTCTTTGTGGCTGGGTGCCTGATCTCCTTCACAATCAATGCCTAGCAAAGTCCTGGTTGCATAGTTGATGTTTGATAAATTTCTATTATATGAGTGAATAAACAAATGAATGCCTGTGGCTAACCCCACCTATGTGAAGGAGAGAGGAGCTGTGAAAATGTTAGCCCAGTGCTCTGTGTCATTCTTTGGAAACAAGATTCCCTTGTGCCATCTTGGCACAGCCCTCCCTCGGTGGGAACAGATTCCTCAGAAGTCACCCTCCCTCATCCACTGTGAGACCAGCACAGCGTTTAGCGGTGTGTCTTCCATGGGAGAGCTGGGTTCTCAGAGCCTGCAACACAGTAGGGCACTCAGCTGCTTTTAAATAAGTGGGCAGTGACAGAGGTGCCTATAGCTTCCTGCGATACAGCACCAGTTGGTGAATTTCAGAAAAATGAAACAATCTGCAGCCACAGAGAATCTGAAAGAGCCATCTGGATACTTAAAAGAAAGCTCCTGTGTTTCGCTCTCTGTTTACATGTTGGGGTTCTCATAGAAGAGAAGCTAGTGATAGTGAGGCTCCTGTGTGTCTGATTTATTTCACTTAACATTATGGTCTCCAGGAACATCCATTTTCCTACAGGTGACTCAAATTTATCCTTCTTTGTGGCATAGTAGTACTCCACTGTGTGTAAATACTACATTGTCTTTATCCATTCATTTGTTGATTAATAAGTGCTTCCAAGATTTAGCTCTTATGAATTGTGTTGCTACAAACAGGTGTGCATGGATTCCTATAATATGATGTTTTTAACTCTTTGGGGAAGATACCCAGGAGAAGTATATCTGGGTCAAATGGAATTCAATTTCTTGAGTAATTTCCAGATTGTTTTCTATAGTGGTTGTACCAGTTTATTTCCACAACAACAATGCAGAAGGGTTCTTTTTCCCTGCATCCCGCCAGCACTTCTTAGTATTGGATTTCTTGATGATGGCTGGTCTTCCCGGGCTAAGACAGAATTGCACTGTTGTTTTAATTTGCATCTCTCTAATGGCCAGCAATGTTCAACGTATTTATTGACCACTTGTACTTCTGAGAAGAGCTGATTCATTTCACTTGTCCATTTTTTATTGGGTCCTTTATTTTGGGGGGGTCTAATTTTTTGAGTCCTTTATATATTCTAGGAATTAGTCCTCTGTCTAAGGAATAGCTGTCAAAAGTAAGAAACAAAAGAAAGATAATATTCTAAATAAATTTTTTAATTTTAATTTTTGTGCATGCACAGCTGGGGTACATGCTGGATCCGTGCAGTGTGGAAAGCGGTGCATGTGCATAACACATCTCAGCACTCCCTTCCTCTTCCTCTCCACCTACCCCCCATCGCTTGATCCCCTTCCCTTCGGCAAAAGACCTATCGCCCTGTTGGGGGTGACGCATATACAAATGACCATGTGGACAGAGTTCCTTAGGGCAGAAACCCTCAAAGTCCTAGCCTGGGCCCCCGCTGCCCCAGAGTTGAAAATCAGTGAATCTCAGCACACATGTTGGAAAGCTCTGGTTTAGTAAATAGCTGAGGGAACTGCCACTCTATCAGCCAGGCCTTTTAAAGTGCAAGAACAAAAATATACTCCAAAGTTAAAAAGAAATGGTTTTGCGCTTACCTGCTACTGTAGATTGCTAAGGAGCCCTAATCTTTGAACAGAGGTTGGAATGATTTACCCTAGACACCCAGGATTTTAAAATCAGCTTTGGAATTCTCTTGTTTTATACTATGAAAAACAGTTCCTCTAAAATATAATAATCTGTTCTCTAGTACTTATAGCTAGATTTATTTAAATATTCTTTTATGTACTTAATGTATCTTTAAAAAATTATTAGAGAAAATTTCAATCATTCCACAGGAGGAGAGAATACTATAAGATATTTTCAGCTTTAAAAATACTCACTGTATTTTTAAGCATACCTTGCAAGATACTTAAAAAAGCGTCTTCTAGAACTGCTCCTGAAAGTGCCAAGAATGATGGGGTAAAGTGAAGGGGAAGATATTCAGGACTATTATGACATTCTGGCTTCTACCACAATACTATTTTGTAATTTAAGTGTTCATCATTTGGATTGATTATCCCTTATATATGGATTACAGGAAACCATGCGTAGTGAGTCATTGTGCTGGCTTACATTATTTCCATTATAATCTTACTTACATTTATTCATATAAAAAGAAATGAAATCCCTTGTATATAACTCATAAATAACAACAATAAAAAGAACTGAAGCAAATTTACAAAATGAATGGAAACTGTGGGGGTTTGAAAGACTCAACAGTGGTCAACTTCATCCTCCATCAAGATAAGAACCAATCAAGAGAAAGACACAGAGATCTCAGTGTCATCTCTCATACTGACAAGGCCTGAGAAGAATCTGCTTTGCATTTAGAGTAGTGTCACCTGTCCTAACTCACCCGAGTCCAGATACAGGGACAGCCTACGTGTGGGTCTACAGCCCAGCAACAACATACACAGAATCACTGCTTTGCCCTTGACCACTCTGGAGAGGAAAGAGACAGTATAAGAATGGGGAAAGACTTGATTCATAGTCCCTACAGTATTTCAACAGACTAGCTCCACCTAATCAAAGCACAAACCAAAGGTTATCACCTTTCAATCACATAATTCACTCCTCCTCCATAGACAATGTAAGCTGTAAAGCGAGATGTCGGTGTTTTTTAGTATGTATCTTTCTAGGCAAATACAAAGAATGGGGAAATTTCCTAAAAGGTATTAGTTTAACTTCATTAGTTTAATGTGATATATATAATGCTTTTCCAAAACTGAGTTGCCAGTACTGAAGATGCTAGTGAAAAGCTATATTTATCTAAGTCAGTATTTATGCATTTTAGGCCAGTGACTGTTGGCTTAATTACTGCTGTTTGTGTATAGGTTTGCCATTGATTAGTATTCAGAAGTTAACAATAAACTCCTCTTTGACAACCAACTGGTTCACTGCATGTGACAATTAACATACTTGTATGCTAAAATATGGTACCAAACTTCAAAAATATTGCTTATCAAAATATCTTCATCGCATTACAAAGCATCAAGAAATTTTGCAATGGACCCAAAGGTTGGATCTATTAGATCACCCAGCACTTCACCCAGAAGGTCAACATGGCCTGTGCACATTCTTCTGCATTTCACATCCCACAGGGCTCAGTGATTATTCAGTTCTGCAGAGTCTCCCCAATTCACACTGAGGCTTAGCTTATTTCCGTGATGCTTATTCAGGTGCACCATGTTCCAATGTAAACAAAACACAAAACTTTGGTATCCAGAGAACCCAGAATATTTTACAACCATTATTTTGTATCACTGAATGGAAAATACATACATTCTCATTGTATTCACGGATAACCAAAGATAAGTTCTTACAGATCCAAAACCTATGGATGCCAATTTAAGAAATGCTGGGCACTGATGGGCAATACACACCAATCTGTGGAGAATACATGGATATCAAACTGTGATACCCCAGAGAAAAACAAGAATTCACATGCTGAATTCTCAAAGGCGAACATCTCTGAAATGAAAGCAAGAGGCACCCTCTTGCCAACTCTCTTGATACTGGTCTATTGTAGAACAGGGCTGGTTAAATAAAGGAAGAGAGGCTGAACTATACAAAGATGAGGTCGGGGCTAAGGTAGGGGCTGGGGATATAGCTCAGTAGAATAAACACCTGCCTAGCAAGCGCAGGGTCCTGAGTTAGATCCCCAGTACCGCCAAAAAAAAAAGATGAGGTCATGTATAAAATCCTTAGTGAAGTTACTGAATCAGGCTAGAGATGTGATACTGTCCAATCTTTGCCTGTTTAATGGCCATCACGAGATCTAGAAGTTTATGCAATTTTCTGAAGGATGCTGGTGGGTTATTTCTATAGATCCCTCTGCAATTCCAAGGGACCTGAGTTATAGCATGATGATGGCAAGGGCACAGATGAGCTGCACAGGTGTTCCAGACAACAATTCAGAAAAAAATCCTGCCTCCTGTCTCTCGCCCCACCTGCTAAAAGGTCCCTGGGCAAAAAATCCCAGGGCCACACAAATGGTGACTTGCCATTCTGTGGTAAATTCTCTGTCATGTTAACAAAAGTCACTAAGCTTTAAAGGCTAAAACACACAATCCTAAAATCTTGTTCTTGAGCCAAGAAACTCAGGCACAAAAGAAGAAAATGTTTTATCCAGGCTAGTAAGATGGACCACAACTTGTAATGAAATAAGGATGAAAAAACTGTAAAACTTAGGTCTAAATACTATTAAACACCTTTAAACTTCTGGTGCCTGTATATAATATGAATCAACATTGATTTACACATTTTATCTTAGGTTATAAAATATTCCCAAGTAACTGTAGATCCCATATTGTCATCAAGCTATACTTCAAAAATGTTTGTAGATCAGTTACTTGGAATTTGCAGCTAGATATCCTTCATAGCTTCTAAAACCTGGATACAGCTTCTCAAATAAAAAGGATTATAAATCATGTACATACTGTATTATTAGAACTGCAGTTCGGCTACATGTGAATGAAGTAGGCTTTAATGCATTCACCTGTGCACATAACTACCATTTATAATACGGAGGTGGCAAAGAATAAACATTGATTATGTGAACTCAAAGGTTCACAGCTGAGGTGAACTCATTTTTAACACTTGCAAAGTGGTTCCTAGTGACTACAATGAGTTACCTTGGAACTTAAATTAATGTTGCCATTTAAGAATGAAGGTTCCAAAAGAAACTGCAAATGACAAAATTAATTCTCTGTGGAAATAACCCACTCCAAAGAATATATACCTGAGTCTATTTGGAGACCTCCAGCTCCATAACAAATAACCAGTTTGCAATGCCAAGAAAATATATCTGAATACAAAGAAAGCTCTATCTGAGCCATCTTTATTATGTAGCTCAATGCAAGAAAGAGAGAACTTGGCAAGTGAGGTGGCCTGTGGGAAGTCTAAGGAAAAGCACCAGAGATAAGAAGAAGCACTTGGAAGCTCTTCAGAACAGGGTCAAGGGCAAAGAATACTAGCTCTGAAAGGCAAAGGTATCTTATCACTAAGACAACTGACTTCAAATATTCACCTATCCCACAAATCTCTCTGGAGTGTACACTACAAACTCAGTGGTGTCTCAGGGGACAGGGATAATGTAGCAATTAAAAGAGATAAAAGTTGCACCCTAGATAAGGTAGATTTATTTACTGATAAAACATCCAGGGTTACACTGAATGATAGTAAATATTACTGAATAAAAGAAACAGTGGAGAAGAGAGAAGGGTTAAACTTAAATGGTTTGCTCTGGGAAGACTTACAAAGAAAGTGGCTGTGAAGGAAAACCTGCTGATATTGAAAGAAGCAATGTAGGCATCACACACACACACACACACACACACACACACACACATGCACACACACAGACATGTGAGAACAGAAACTCTAAGGCCATGGGGTGGAAGCATTCCTGGTGTGGATGAAAACTAGCCAGAACGTGGGCAGCTCTGAGACGCAGCCAGTGGGGCGGAGGAACTGAAAGTGACCTTCGGAGGCTATTCGGAAGTGTCGTTTCATTCTGGGTGAGATGAAAGATCAGAAAGCTTGAAACAAAGCATTAATGCGATTCAACTTACCTTTTAACAGTTTTATTAAAGCTACTATGGCAACCATCAACTGTGAAGAGGGGTGTGTGCAGGTTGTGAGGGAGTTAGGAAGCTGCAATATTCCAGGGGCAATATGACACTGGTAGGTCCCACCAGCACGTGACAGTGAAGATGGGGACAAGATGCTAGAGTACTTTTATGTTATCACTGTGAGAATTTTCTGAAAGACTGGGCTGTATGAAAGAGAAGCTGAGAAGTCAAGAGGACTCTGAGATACCCATCACGATCCCCTGGTGGTAGCAATTTGTATGCAGCTGTCTCCCCTCACCGAGGTCTCATGCCCTCGCTGATGGGGATGACAGGAGCATGGGTGTGTTGCGGGATTAGTCCACTGAGGAGCTGATAGCTAAATGTGATTTGGGAGGTGGCACTGGGTCAGAGGAGGTGGTCACTGGGGGTGTGGCCTGCAAGGATCTTCCTGCTCCCTCTCTCCTTGATCTCTCTGCTGCTGTCTCTGTCTCTCCGTCTCTGTCTCTGTCTCTTTCTCTCTCTGATGTCTGCCAGGCCATGAGCAATTCTTCTCTGCCAGACCCCCTGCTATGCCATTGTGCCTGGAGCCAAGCAACTGTAGACTGAAATCTCTACAAACTGTGAGCCAAAATCTCCCTTTTCTCCCTTAACCTTCAGGTTTTGGATACTGTCTCAGCAACAAAGAAAGTGACAGAGACAACTGACAACACAAGGTGGGATGTAACAGAAGAGGGACATCGTGGGAGGAGGGTATTTGAGAGGCTGGCGGCGCTCACAGACTTCTCCCTGGCTGAAGCGAACAAGCCCTTAAGAACCCTCACCCAAGGAAGATTTGATTATTAGCACAGTCTACCCAGTAGAGTTAAAGCACCCAGGGTCACTAGCAAGTGTATTTCAGGCACAAGAAAATTTTATCTTTCATCAAAACCTGATAGGGACAGTTTTACTGCTATCATAAGAGTTTGAGTCCTGACACACTGCCCACCATAAACAAGAAGAAAGCTGGGGAAATATATTTCTAAAAACCTGCTTTCAGACATAGAGACCCAGCACTAAGCTGAGATCCTGACATGAAGAAAAGCAGTCAGATGACCCCTTCGCCTGCCCCAGCTTCCTGCCAAGAGCCACGTTCTCCATGGAATGAGGAGGAAGAAAAAGGGCAAGGAAAGGGCCAAGCGGAACACAGTGCCTCGGCCATCTCAGGACCCCGAGGGCAGACTCCAGGCACTCTGAGAGGGCCGGAAGCTGTGCACAGTTACAGAGAAGAGGCAGGAATTAGGACAAGGGCTCCCGAAATATGCTCAGAGTTCTCCTTGAGTCCACTGAACACTAAGCCACATACGTGCGAGGAGACACATCACAGTGCCAAGCACAGAAGAACCAGCAGGCCTTCGAAGAGTGCGGGAGTTCACACAGGAATATCTGAGCTCTGATCAGGAGGGAGAGGCTTCGGGGTGCCCTGGGAGGAGCAGAAGAGTCCTGGAAGCTCTGCTTAGATAGTAGGCCAATCCATGCCCAGGGTCAGCGCTATGCCAGTAATATTTCAAGACTTTTTGAAAGGCCTCAAAAGGATCAGGGTAATCTGAAGGAATTTAACCAAAGAAAAAAAGAAAGGCAAAGGAAGTGTTTTAAACACTTTCCCATCACAGGGACAAAATCTCTGACACCCACAACTTCAAGGAGGGGAGGGTTATTTGGGGCACCGTTTGGGCCATGGCCGGCTGGTTCTATGGCAGAAATAGCACAGGAGAGCAGCGCAGCAGGTGAAAACAAACTCAGTCTCAGGCAGCCAGGAAGCTGAAAGAGGAGAGAGGCCTGGGGGGGAGAACTACCCTACCATGAAACCCTGCCCCAGTGACTCCCCTGACCGTGCCACACCTCCTGGCCTCCTCGCAGCACAGCAGCTAGGAACTCCCCCGGGACCTCCAGCTCCCGGTGACCCATCACCTTGGAAATACTCGAGCCTCTTGTGGCACATTTGAGACCTAAATCTGAACAGGAAAAGAACAAAATCTACCGAGTCCTGTATCTAATAAAACAAAATTGATACCTGAAGGAGAAATTTAAAAGTAAGATTCTTATCCAAGGGAAAATGTCAGTCCATAAATGCCAATCCAGAACCGGCACAGATGATGGAATACTCCAGCCAGGGCATAAAGAAAATAGAATTATCTCCTAGTCAAATGTAGAAAGGAAACAAACAGAATATCTAGAAATAATAGAGAAGACTTTTTGGTAGTATTAACAGCAGACTAATCTGCAATAAAGTAAAAAAGTTTAAATTTGAAATATACATATATATATATATTCACATACAAAATGAACCATACATAGATAAAAGGATTAAAACACAATAAAATGAAATTCAATATACTGAAATAATAGTAAAAGTTCTAACACACATATAACTGATAGTCCTGAGAAAAGATAAGATTAGGGAAATGGCAAAATACAGAAAAATAGTATCTAAGATTTTGATAATTGATGTGATAAGCCTGTATTTAAGAAATTAAATATACCCACATGAGATAAACACAAGCAAAGCATACCACACACATTGATTCAATTGCTGAAGTCTAATGGTAAAGGTAAATGCTTCAAAACAGTTACAGAGGACAAGATACCTTACATAAGAAACAAATAATAGGATGGCCATAGTGTCTCATTCTAGCCATCAATACACCCACATCTTTAAAGTAATAAACAAAAAAAAGTCACTCTGTACTTCTTTACTTAGAGAACACTTTTTTGAAATGAGAAAAAAGTAAAGATGTATTCAGACAAAAAGGTTGGGAAAATTCAGTGCCAGGAGGCATGACACATAAGACACAGTAAAGCTACTTTTACAAGTAATGAAAGTGATAAAAGGAAACTAAGTCGACAAAAACAAATGAAGAGCTTGCAAATGTGTAAATGACCTTCTATGTATCTTCCCAAAAGAGTTACAGACATCATACGACAGTGATATGTGTGTATTCATATTTATAGCAGTGCAATTCATAATAGCTAAATCTCAGAGGCAGCCTGTATGTCTGTCAACAGATGAATGGATTTCAAAATGTGGTATTTTCACATAAGGGAGTACTACTCTGCCATAAAAAGAGGGCAAACTTGAGTTTTTTGTGGGAAGATGGATACACCTTGAGACTATAACATCAAGCGAAGTAACTCAGACACAAGCTTGAATACTGCATGATTTCTCTTATGTGAAAAATTTTCTCTCTCTATATATATATATATTTGAATGTATGTAAAGCATAAAATAAAAGACAGATAATAAGGAACAAGAAAAATAAGAAAATATATTATACTCCAGTGCAGATGGTGTATCTAAAAGTATACCTTGACTTAGTATAATTGTCTTACATGTTTCATATGCTCTTTGGCCTAGTAATCTGATTCTCAATCCTCATATATAATAATTAACTTTATAAGGTCTTATAAGATGACTCTGGAAAAATAAAAGGAGGCGGAGGGAGGGTGTGAAGGAAGGGAACTAAAATGTGTTACATCCATGTACCAACCCCCTACAATGACTGCAATCATTACATACCACAAACATGTACTAATAAAAGCCAAAAAAGAAAATGCACAAATGAGAAATACAAAATAAATTGTTTTTATTTTTAATTTCTTTAAAACAAAACTTACTCTTTAAAGCAAAAGAACTGGTGTATTGAGCTACTTATAATATGAAGAGACAAAGTACAAGACTATTGCAAAGAAGCGGGGGAGAAACAAAGAGGAAGTTGCTCTCATGGGTAAGGTGGCACCAGCCATTTGAGGGCGGGCTGAGGTAAATATGCTCTAAACCTTCACGGGGCATGGGTAATCCGCACCGCTGTTCTCATCTCGACCACAGCAGAGGGACTGTGTGAAAGACCATTTTATTAATTTTCCAAAGAACAGCAGGTGTTTAGTTCCATATTAAGAATCTATTTCATTACAGTACTCGTTCACCTATCACAGAAGTTACATTCCAGAGACCCCCACGATAGGTAGGCTTTATAAACCCTTCCCACACACCTATAAACCTTCCCCATTCTCTTATTAACCTTTCTCACACTCTTATAAACACTTCATATGCTCTTAAAAATTTTCTATACTCTTAAACCTATGTAATTTTAACATGTAGAATTCTATATGGGCACTCGCCAGTGAAGGACATACTGCAAAATCCCACGATATAGTGAAAACTCAAGTGATACAGAATGAGGTGTATTTAAAAAAAAAACACACACAATGCAATGAAGCCACAATAAATGAACTGTAGTACATTAAAGGTCGATTTTGCGTACCCATTGTATACACTGGGGGAGCTACAATCTCATTCTCTCCTCCTTTAATTCTAAAGGTTTTCTCAGAGAAATGTCTTTAAAAACAAACTACAGGGTTATAGCTAGAAAGACAACAGCATACAATAGTATTAAATATTTTTAAAATTCAAAACAAATATGGCATAAAAAGAGGGGAAAGGGGAAGAAGAACAGATGGGACAAATGGGAAAAACTCAAACATTTTAACTCAAACATTCCTATAAGGATATTAAATAGAAGTTTGAACACTCCAATGAAGCCAGTGTGAAACTTGACTAAACAAAGAGCATGACCCAGCTATATGTTGTCTACAGAAAAAACCATTCAAAATACAAACACATGGATAAATAACAGAAAAGTTTTTGGGAAAAGATATACCACGAAACTGTCATCATAAACATGCTATTTGTCATATTAATATCAAACAAAACAGACGTTAAAAAAAAGGAATATGATCATAACAAAACCCAACTGTCCCATAAAGATAGAAGAATCTGCTGTCCGGGGACACAGCCACTGTAAGTCTGTATGCATCTGGTGACAGACCTCAGAACACCCGAGGCAGGAATGGCAGAAGTAAAAAGAGAAATAAATTTATAATTATAATTGGAAAAGTCAATGCGTTTCGTGATTGAAAGAAGCAGAGAAAAAGGTCTATTAATATAGTTTTTGAACATTACCAATAAATGTACCAAACTGACATTTACAAAATGTACACCAAGTGACAGTAAACCCTAAGTTTCCTTCAAGTTTATATAAAGTATAACAAGACAAATAATAATGGGGCCATAACACAGGTATAAATTAATTTATTTTTTTAATTTTAAAGACAAAAGAATGGAGACATATGAACCAGAACAAGCCATAAACAATACCAAATATACAAAATTATACAGAATATAGTAGGAAATTAGCACTGGATGCTGTACTACATAATGTTATCTTCACATTAGTTAACATAAACATTAAAGGAAATACCAAATTATAGAGAAGACAGCAAGGAATCAGCACCAGATGCTGTATAATATAAAGTTATCTTCACTTCTGTTAATGCAAAAATGATTGAGGAAATACAAAATTATAGAAAACATAGAAGGGAATTAGCTCTGGATGCTGTCCTACATAATGTTACCTTCACATTTGTTACTCAGTTACACAGATGGCCCATTTGATCATTCAATTTTCTCCTCCCTCATCTCCATTGCCCTACCACTCAATCAGTCATCTTCCCTGTGATAATAACTGTACTCCTGGGTTCATCTATACCCCTGGACTCTCACCTTGGGAAGAGATATGCTGCCTCAGACTATACTATAACATACAGGGGTGTATACAAACTGCCATGGTCGGAGGTGGAAAAGCATCTGTGCTCACAGAGGACCGCCCAGCTCCCCCCCTTCGACGTGCTATGGGTGGGGGCAGGTCTAGTCCATGGGGCACCCCCAGTGGGGCCCACAGCGATGCAGCTGCGGGGCCCACAGCAGAGCAGCCACAGGGCACATGCCCCCATTGGGGCACCCTTGGTGCCCCGTTCAGCTCTGTCCTATTGCTTCGATGCTGGAGGCCCTTTCTTCTCCTCCTCCCTCCTCCTGATCTCCAGTATTACCGTTCCCCACCCCTTACAGCTGGGCATTGGACAAATTTACGTTGCTTGGTATAAGGGCTTAAAATCTCCCCGGCCCATTCTCACTGTGTTAGTTCAGGGTATGAACTGAGTTTAAAGATTAGTTCTAGAATAGAGTTGGAGGATTTTCTTGGGTCTGCTGTATAGAGTATGTTGTTGTTTTTCAGACTCCCAGTCTGCTGCTTTTCATCTAATATGTTGCTATGGGTTCATGCAAGGTTCACATGTGCAAGCTGCAAGGAGACCTTCTTGGTGCTCACATTAATAGTTTGGGGTGAGTCCTGAAGACCGTGGATTCGTCCCATTGTTGCCAGTAACAGGCAGTGCTTGCTCAAGCCGCCAAGACTCAGTGTGCTCCCAGAGAGAGTTCAGGGTGGAAGCTGAGTCCTGGCAACCCAGCTCATGCTTCCTGCCTGATGTTGGAGTGAGAAGGGCATGGAGCCACGCAATCCACCTCCATCTGCATCTCCCTCCCATTGTGGTGCTGGAGCCCTCGTCCGCTCCTCGGCCAGATCCCTAGCAGCTGCCGTGGCTCACCGCCAAGGTTCCCTGCTGCTCTCCGCCAGTAGCCGCTCATCCAGTGGAGAGGCAGGGGGCCACCGCCTCGAGGCGGGCACAGAGCCGGGCATGGTAGGCTGTGTACTAGTTGCATTGGTTCTCTCCAGGCGCTGATTAGGAAGGTTGCCGCAGGGTGGGGACTCTGCCCCAGTGGTTGTTGTAACTTCTCATCCTCACACTGGGCTCGACAACTGCTCCCGACCACCATTGCCTCTTTTCCTGGCTGCGCCCTCCCCTCTGCAGCCCTGGACCAGGTCTCAGAACTCCACTCTCCCCTGGCCAAGTCAGGAGGCTTCCATGAGCGTGGGCCTCCGAAGCTGAAGCTGCGAATGTCGGACTGAGGGCATGGGCCAAGGTTGTGTTTGGAGTGGTGAGTTCCTCCTTCTCCTCTCCCTCTGACTGGGTCATGGTAGATCTCTGATCCTTTCCTCCAGCAGAGGTTTTCCTTAGTCTTTCTGAGGGCTTCAATTCCCATTTCAGATCCTTCCTGAGTTCAGAATACACACCTCTTTCCTTTCTATCCTTCACATGTTGCTATATTCCTATATTCCTTTAAGTGGCATTCCTCTGGGAGGTTCTCTCTCTGCTGCTTACCCAGTCACCATCTTGAAGTCCTCTTGTAAAATTTATTTAGTTATTTGTTTCTTTCAAATGAATTGACCATTACATTTCTCAAGTTCTGAAATGGCCAACAGACCATAGAAAGATACCACTTTAGGCTCCTGCTTGACATCAACAACTTCAGAAAACTGCTGGCCTTGATTCAGGGCCATAGGTATAAATTAATTTAAGGGGCTGTGATAATTCAGATAATGCTGTATGACTGCAATAGCTAAATTAGAAGTCAGTAAAACAAAATTACATGGAAATCCTCAATATAGGTTAGACAGCAATTTTTACTAAATAAAGATGAAAGTAAAAGATAAAAATGTGTAATAAACAGCCAAAGTAGTATTACAGTGAAGGACATGGATTTAAATTAGAAATAAGTCAGTAGGGAGAGGGGGTTGGTCCAAAACCAATAATCTAAGATTTCACACTGGGGGGAGGAAAGGAGTAAAGAGAAAAGGAAAAAACGTGAGAAATAAACACTTTTCTAACTCAAAAAAAAGATTGCAGAGGAGCTAAGTAAACTCAAAACAGATGGAGGAAAGAAAATAAAGACAAAAACAGAAATTAATGAAATACAAAATAAGCAACATGGAAATAAAAGCAGGTTCTTTGAAAACATCAATAAGATTTGATAAAATTCCTTGGAAGAAAATTTTGCTAAAACTGACTTAATTAAACAGAGCATTCCAGCCAGGTGTTGGCGGTGATCTGAGACAAGGGCGGCTCTGGGACATCAGGGAAGGGAATGCAAATGGCGCCAGTGCTCTGTGAAAAGTTGGGCAACTCCTCACACAAACCTCCAGTGGTCACGGGAGACCCTGTGGTTCCAGTTATCACTTCCCAGACTCTGCTCCACACCCACTTTTCACTGCCTGCTCTGTGGTTCTGGAGCTGCATCCTGTAAATAGCCCCCCTCGGCCAGGTGGTCATGTTGTGAGGCTTTGTAAGAGATAGTCCAGAAAGGCAGCAAAGGAAAGGGGGAAGGTTGTTCATTCTCTTGCCAGCATCTTCCTCACATCAGACTATAGCAGAGCAGTTATTGGGTCTGGTTTTGGTTTTGTTGTTGTTTGGTACTGGGAATTGAACTCAGGACCTCAGCACCAGGCAGGTACTGTGCTGCTGAGTTATGTCCCCAGCCCTTGGTTTCTTTTTGTAGTGCACAGTGGTCAAAAGAATAAGGCACCTCCCTGACAGCTGTCCTTGGCATCCCCCTCAGACAGCTTTGTATTGGAGTCACAGGGAGAGGGAGCCTCACTGAGAACAGTTGCCTTCGGGTCTCACACAATATGCTGCCCACCAGGGCTGCCTATCAAGGACATTCCCTTGAACAGCCTGCCCCAGGCAGAGAGAAGGGCTGTGGCAGGGCAACTCCACCTAACCAGCTTCCCACATGCTCTCAGGTTGCTTCAAAACCAAGTGAGTGCTGCCAGCCTGGCCACTCTGTGCTCAGCTTCCTCTGGAACTTCCTCACAGAGTGCCTCTGTGGATCATCTCTGCATACACAGCATCCCTCATCAAGCCAGACAGTAATTTCCCAGGGGTGTGACCAAGTAGGCACCACCCTTTAGACAGCTTTGCAGGCTCCCTTGGGAATCTCTGTGGTGAGTTCTCAAAGGAATCACTTCCCTGAGAGACACTTCCCTCACCTCCTTCTAGCCTGGTTCTACTCACCCCAAATTCTTTACAATTCTCCTTTTACCTTAACAGCCAATCCTACATTACTGCAGCCATCTAACCTCCTAACATGTCCTTTATTTATGATTATTGGTATTTTTAAAACAAACTTTCCCTATTCAAAGTACTGAATGTCATTTGTCTCTTGATTAGACCTTGACAAATAATCCAAAAGAAATAAAAACTGCTGTCACACATATACAAAAAAAAATGTGCACATAAATATTCAACATAGCTTTATTCACAACTGGGAACAACTAAAATATTCAAGACAAATGAACAAACAATTTATAGTAACTTGGTACAATAAAACATGATCAGTATATAAATGAATAAACCACCAACACATGAAATAACATTTATGAATCTCAGAATCATTGTGCTGAACAAGAGAGATCAGTCACACAAGAACACATGATTCCACTTATAAGAAACTGTAGAAAGAGAGTATAATCTACAGTGATTAAAAACACATCAGGATTTGCCCAGGGTTAAAGATGGATCATGAAAAGTAACTACAACTTGGCACAAGAGACATTTTGGGATAATAGAAAGCTCTACTTATTAACTGTGGTTGATGATTCACTGTCATGTGAATTAATTTAAACTATATGTGCTAAAATTTATAAAACAGTACATTTAAGAATCAGCCCATTTTATTATTTAAACATTATACCTCATGGTTGATTTAAAAATTAATGAAATTAATCAATACATCATCTTCCTGTTCATTTAATTTTGATGACACTGTCCCCCCAAGCTGAGTTCTCCCTGTGCTGACAACACTGCATCTCCAGATGTTCCAGCCATGACCTGATGCTGACTAGAGGGCTTATAGCAAAGACAGCTTCTCTTGACACCAGTCACTCCTAGACTTTCTATGCTCCACAGTGAGGCAAAGATAGGGATGACAGTAAAGCAGGGACCACGAGTGCATATGCCACTGGCATACAGGCTACTGAGAAGAGCAGAAAATCGTGGCTACTCCCAATAAACAGCAGTGCAGTCTCATAATAAGCCACTACCTTCTTCCTGCAGCATTTGCCTGCAACAGTGGTTCCATTCTGAGTCCCAAACCTCCCCAGCCAGGGCAGTGACACGAGGAGCTCAGTGCTTGCACATAGACTGCTTGGGTCATATCTGGTTCCTCCTTTACAAGTGATATAATCATGATCAAGAAACTTAACTTCTATGTGCTTCAGTTCCCCTCCATGTGTGGTTATTTGGGGGATCAAATGAGCATGTGGGAAATAGTCTGCAACATGACAGGCATGTAGCGAGCTGCCAATGGATGTTGTATCTTGTTGCTATTATTATGTTCCTTTATGTGGTTATTATTTACTTCCATGGTGTTGAGGATTACGGCAGCAACAAGAGCAATTGGTGCTATTTCCTAATGAACCGCAGAAAAGATGGTGATTGTTGGCAGAAAACTGTGTTTTTAAATCCACAACAGTGAATGTCTTCAATAAGAATTTATCACATATTGTCACTGTGTCATTAGAGTTCTTTCCACACCAAATCAATACTAAAGAAATTATTTACTCAACACAAAGACTGTACTCTTATCTCAGTGACTCCCAGGGAAGACTGTCATTGACCAGCGCATTTTATGAGGCTTATCTACTGAAGGCTAAGACATTTCCAATACAGAAATTTCTGATTTATAAAAAGGACATCACCTTGGTGTCAGGTGACTGAAATATAGACCATTCAGACTCTCTATAACCATAAAGTAATAACCCTACAAAGCACCAGATACACAGCTAGAATTATACAGCTTTCAGAACCCCTTGCTGTTACCTGAAAACAGTTTCCAAAATGCAACGTAGACAACAATGGCCAGTCACTAACATTTGCCCTGCTTTTCCATTCAGAGCAAAGGCCTTGGCACTTTAGCTTCAGAATGCTTCCTACATCAAATTAATTTAAGCTTGTCAATATGGCATTTGAGACCCTCCAAACTACGTCCCAAGTTTTTCTCCTTCTGCAGCTTGATTTTTCATTACTCTCGCATGCCACACCCAAACCTGACTATATCTCTGTCTTCAAATACGTTCTGATTCTTTACCTCTCATTCATTTCTTATCCCTATCTGAAGACCCACAGTGTAGCCCTAAGCTTATCTACTGGTATATAATATATCCAATATTCAACCCCGTCTACTGAGGGATTTTGGTTTCCATAGGCTTTGGAGATTGCAGAGGTCGCAGAGAGAGGCCATGCTGTCCTCTTTCAGAGAGACTGGCAAGGCCTGACATCCACAATGGTTGGATCCTGGCGAGGCAGAAACAACACACAGTGCTTTCTAGTGTTCTGTGTAGTTGGGCAAGGTGAGGGAGGGCAAAGAACGTGGCCCCTGCCATTTGAGGGACATGTGAGCACAGAGATTGGGCCCCTTTCTGAAAAAGAGATTTCTGAAGGTGGAAAACCCACTGAAGAGGCCAGGCCAACAAGGCTTGAAAAGACCATGCTAATGCAGTGTGCTTTGGAGAGCAAGTGGGCACCAGCTTCGCTGTTCTCTGTGTTCCTGAGAAGGCTGCCGAGGGGGCTCATGAATTCCGATAATGAGATACAGAACTCTCGAAGGATTTGGCCTCCTCATTCTGAAGGAGCCCCTGGACTAAAAAGGGCAATGGTAAAACTGACTACCCCCCAAAGCAGGCAGACCCAGCACCTCTGTGGACAGAGATGACCAGGATCATGCAGGCCCAGGGTCAACTACTGCAGCAGCAGGGGCTCTTGCCATACACCCAAGATGAGACCCAGTAGGTTACATCTCTGCTTCCTCATTCTTCCGTGCTGCCCAACTTTCCTGAAATTAGAAGAACTTAACCTCAGAAAGCAAAGTTCAGAAGGTGGCAGAGCCATACTCTGCTGCCAACTACAGTCACACCCTAGGGAAAGAAAGCTGTGACTCACATGTAAGACAGAAGTTTCAAACAAGGAGAAACTAAGTTTTAACAATTAAACATGCCTAGAAAGCAACATAATCCACCCCCAGATACTGTTAAAGGTTACTAAAAAGGAATTGGGCTGGAAACTTAGATTGGGAAAAATAAATGCATTTCATGTTTACATTGCAAGGAATGCACATTACTCAGTGAATCCCTCACGATTGTTCATACTTATGGAAATAAGTATACTATAAAAATCTCACTCCTGAGCTGCCAAAGTTGTTATGTTGGATGTTGAGATATTACCCACAGTTGAAAAATAAATTGTCTGCAATACTAATTAAAAATAATTTACTGTGTCATAGAAGCCCAGAGTACAGACATGTTAGGTGGAGCTCTGGCTCAGACAGATGGGGGTGGGCAGAGCTTTCCATGGTACTTGCAAATTCAGCAGCTGGGACTGTCTAGACAAACTTTCACCACTCCATATGTCAAGCCACCATCCCCTCAGAGGGATCCAAACCTTCACACACCTACCCCTGAACAGAGTTGCTGTGTAAATCATGGTCGCCTCCAAATTCCTTAGTAATTCTATAATTTAAAAAAACTGACAAAACTGCTTGCAATGAAAGAAAGGATAAAAACTCCAAATTAGCTTTTGTTTGATTTTATTTTTGTGAAATTCAAAATCCAACACAAAATGAGCGCATGAACCATTTCTGTCTGCCAAGCTAACGGTAATGACTAAGCCAGCTTAGCTGCAAAATTTCTCTTGGTTAAAGAGAACACAGTGGTCTCTACAATTCCAGCCCTGAGAACATGTTTCTCAGGTAATATTAGACTTATGATCAAGACAGCACCGAGCAATCCCTGTGTGCTACTACTACTGCTGTTCAAAAAAGAATTTCCAGACCGCCTGGCCAAACTGTAGGCTACCTGAAAGTATAGGAAATATTTTCTCTCTCAATTTTGTTATCCCCAACAGCACCCAAGATAATCATTAGCAGCCAATAAATGGTCTTATTCCGCTGCCTGCTTTTGCTGTCTTGCCCAGGGGCCCCAGGTCCACATTCATAAAGCAAGTTATAAGTGTCTCGTGCAGGCACTGCAGATGTGCCAAACACCAACATTATATATTAAAGACATTGGACAAGAAATGTTTGAGACAAATATGGTCAGTTTCTCTCAAGGTCAAACAGAAAATAAAAACCAGGGGAAAAAACCCTCAACTACATGAAACTTTAAAAAAAAAAAAACTAGGTCATCCACTCACCCAAGACTTACATGGTAACTCTGTCACCAGAACAGTCTATAACTGTCCCATTCGCACTTATGTCACAGCCCAGAAAAAGGCAAGTCATAGTCAATGTTACCATACAAGCATATGTAGAGATATGCCACTTTTAGCATAATTATATTTAACTGAAAGGAAATTTTAAATTACAGCTTTTTAAAAAGTAGATCTTTATTTTTTTAAAAATTGGAAGAATGATATGTTTGAGTACAAAATTTCATATTTGCAAATGTTGGGGAAAAGCAGACTTGTTAAAAATATATATCCTGTCTTTCAACGTCTACTGATTTAAACACAATCCAAGAAACTGATTAAATATATGTATGTACGTATAAACTTTTACCCTTAAGTTTTTTCACATGAACACATAACCTACTGAACATGACCATACCCCACACAATCAGGAAGTAGAAAAGCTGCATAGATCTTTTTTTTTTTTTTTTAATTTTAGAAACATAAAAGTACAAAAACATATTGACAAACAGACACCCATTATCATAGAAAATAGTACAATCACAACTAATCTATAGACAAGGTGATATGGTCTCAACAGTAGTTGTTGTTTTATCCATTGATATCTTCGATTTGTAGATGTATGGACCCATATACAGACATGCAAATTTAGT
>PVLD010024095.1:0-26114 GCA_004027595.1 Dinomys branickii | reverse complement strand
GGGCCCGAGGCGGCCGCGCTCCCACTGCGCCTGGACCGATCACCGCTTCTTCCCCGCGGGGATCGTCCCCGGCTCCCAGCGTCTGGGACTTTCCCACGTCTCGCCCCGGCAGCCTCGTCCGCCCTACCACATCTCCCCCGGCATCTCAGAGAAATACGCCCAGTTTAAACTTCCCAGCCGAGGTTCCGGCATTCACGCTCACCAAGTCTGTCTGGAGCTGGTGGTGTTTATTAAGGAGGTTCGCTCCCTTGCTGCTCACCCGGTCGCCATCTTCCCCGGATCCGATCCTCTTGATTTTTACAGCAATGTTAGTGCTTTTCAAAGCACACTGTGAACATCTCATTTGCCATTTTTCTGATAAGTTTTGAAACTATCATGTTAGGTGAGAAAGCCTCGGGTGTGTATAGTATTAACCAACTGCTGCTGAGTTCCTTTTGTTTGCTTGTTTGTTTGTTTGCAAATGCCTTAGGCATAGGGCTGAGAAGAATATGCTATTTGCCTGGAGAAAGCTCCACTCAGCACCAACAGAAACAAAGTGACAGTAGACATTTTCAGAGGTCCTCCTTACATACCCAACAAGGATGAATCTCCAGGGACGGAGCTCGTATGCCCCTCTCCAAATGTGCTAGTTTACTGGTTTTCACTGTTATTATGGTAGAAAGGTTTTGAGAGAGGCGAATGGTAAAGCACAATTTAGAATACAGAGTTTTTACTTAACCGAAGTTAAACTGTTTTAATTTTACAAATACTTATTGGATTGTTGCAAATGTTCATTTAAATTCCATAATTCTTAAAAAGTTAATTTTGAGAAGTCTTATATTTCATTTCTTTTGTAGAAGAGCACATTTTAAGGTCCTTGCTCTGATATCCTCCTCCCATATCACTTTAGATTCCAGGATGTTTTCTTAAAGTTCTTCTCTTCTCCCCCTTCTCAAACATTTATGAGGAACTCCACAAACTGCCCTGTGCTTGTGATCTAGATATAAAAGCAAGAAATGCACAAGAAACCATCCCTCAAATTGCTCCTACTCTCACTGTGAATCTCTATGGGGAACAGTTTGTTACCCAAGAAAAACCTCAGCACATAAAAATGTAACAGTAATAGTGGTTTGTAGATTACCTATCCATACGTTTTATGCTATGCTAGAAAACATGATGCACTGCGTGACTGTCGAAATCACAATACATAAACTGCCAGAGACTAGTAATTGTTCCTTCCCATCTCTCATTTCAATTCAGAATAAGTTAGACAATGAACACTGTTCATTAAATACTCAAAATTACTTAAGTTCATTTTCCTTGAAAGGCCAACATATGTCTTAGGCCATGTGTATACTATAACATGATAGCATGGTTGGTTAAAGGAATAGAACTTCATTTCCCACAGATCTGGAACCCAGAAAGGCCAGGATCAAAATCTTACTGTTTGGTGGCTGATGGGAGCCTTTTTGCTCAGTTTTGAGAGCACAGAAAGGCAAATGCAGTGTCCTTCCAAGTGAGCAGAAAAGAAGCAAGAGTGGCTTGTGATAGCTCCTTCAAACCATGCTATAAATATGAATCCTCTCGTGACTCACATCCCCAAAGGGTCCACCTGTTAATACTGGGTAGAAAGCTGCAACACATCACAGTTGGACAGCAATATTACTGAGAGGGTCCAACATTTTCTTATCCAATTATAAAGAATTAGGGCTAACACACATAACAATGGAAATGTGATTGAAATAGCCAAAAATGAAAATTACAGGGGAATTTAAATACTTAGATGTATAGCACACATTAGATTCCCATGATTATGCTACTCATAGTGAAACATTCAGTGAGAGATATTTATGACAAGCTCACGAGCTTGCACTGTGAAAGATGTCTTCAACCTAATTCATGACAGTCATCGCTCACCAAGCCATAAATTCTTTCCCAAATTCTTTGACCAGAAACATGCTCCTATATCACTTTAGTGATAGGCTTTTTACAGTACTCAGTACTTCATAGAGCAGTTCATCTTATTTATCTGCATTTCCCGCTGGACTATGCTCATCTCTGAAAACAGATGATGTCATTCTGTGTCACTAAGATCTAAAAGCTATACAGTTTTTATTTAACAATTGTTTCTTCAGTGAATGAACACAATACTTGAGTCTATCTTTATTTTGGGGGTGAAATACAGGCTTCATGTGTGTATAATCCTGTCACCTTCTTCCAGATAAGTGTAGTCAGGTTGAAATAAGTAGACTCTGTGTACTAACAATCAAGAGGAAAGCCTGGCTTCAGCTACTGAAGGTAAAGACATAACCGAAAGTGAGCTACTGGCAAATTGTTTTCTAGAGGAGAAACAAGTACCAAAACTGTGCCTGGTAGAATATTGACATGAATAAAGTCTACTAACACTGGGGAACTTGACTCCCAAAAGTCAAGCAAACTGTATGCAAAAGAGTGACCCACCTGAAAACAGAAATGTGCAGTATAAGAACCATTGCTGAACTCCCATCATCTGATATGGTGAAGCGTGAAGCTCTGTATCATTTCCAATTTTTTAATTACTTGTTACTTTCTTTGATTGTTTGATCAATCTTACATTCTTATGTCTGGTGGACTGAGCAACTTCATTGAAGATAACAGTATGTAATGTAGCAACCATTGTTAATTGCTATCATTTTGTTCTGAGGTCATGTATCGTTTTTGTTGTTTTTGTGTTGTTTTGATTTTGTCTTCATTGTTGTTTTGTTAGTTTTTCAATTAAAAAAAGAATCACCTAGGAATTATTCTGCTTCTGTCAACTGGACTGTGTGGAGCTCTGGTGCCATTTGCTTTGAACAAAGGAATGACGGAAATAAGACCATTCTGGGGATGGTCTAGGATGACACCAGCCTATTATTTTTAGTTTCTTTTTATCAACAATAAATGCAAAACTTCCTTCTTGGTAGAAGTAAGTCCCAGGATTTCATTACTATGATTTATCTGCTGTAAAAATATTTTATTCACATCCACAATTTAGTGTAATAAAAATGATATATCCCCAAATAACAAAATATTCATAAAACATAGAAATTTGATTTATAGACATGATAGGTACAATGAAATGCAAATGTTAAAAAGCAGGTACTCACTATTTTGAAGATAACAATATGCAATAGAATAGCCATTGTTAATTTCCTATCATCTTGCTTTGAAATTCTGTATCGTTTTTATTGTTTTTTTCCTCCCTTTAAAATAGAAAAAACCAGGTTCTCCTAATTAAGAATAGAATTATTCACCTAGCTAATGAGTGCACTTCATTTTGGAACCTCAGGATGAATTGTAAACGTAGGATTTTGACTTCTATGACAAAAAACGTCCTATGAGAAACTAGAGTTTCCTGTGAAGAATCTATGAAAACTGTACACGTACAAAAATAAATCCTAGTATAAGAACCTGAAAGAGTAAATGAAATCTAAAAGGTATAATAAATAGTGAGAAAAGGAAAAAAACTGCTCAAAAGGAAAAAGAACAACTGGAATGAAGGAAAGGAGAAAATAAAGAAGAAAGTGAGAAAAAATATTATACACACACAAGATGGATGGGATAACTGTACTATAAATTTCTATTGTTTTCTTGCAAGGAACATTTGATAATTAATTGTTTGATCACTTTTAAGTGTCAGTATTTTTTCCTCAGAGTAACCAATATGAAGATAACATTGTGTGATACAGAAACCCTTGCTAATTTCTGTTCACCTCATCAGATATTCTGTGTTGTTTTTATTGTTTTTACATTGTTTCATTTATGTCTGTGTGTGTGTTAATATGTTTTGGTTCTTTGATCTCTAAAGATAAAATTTGAACAAAGAAAAATATATATTTCACATTGGGCCAGGGATATAATTCAGTGGCAAGGTTGTGAGTTCAGTTCTTGGCACAAAAACATCACATTATATCATCTACACATTTCATCCATTATTCTATGAAATTCCAGATCACCTATTTTGAGCCAAAGTCTTCTTCATTAAGTGAGTTGATTCTAAATTATTGGATATTACTCTGGGACCACTTCCTACCCTATTCCTCCTATTAAACATAATCAAATATTTAGTTTTACTATTAACATTGTGTTTTCTGTTAGTCTGTTGCTTTTACTTTAAGTTTAACCTTATCGAATAACTACTATAATCCATGAGGGGAAAATAAGTCCCCATGGATTGTGGGGACTTATCTTTCTGCCCATTCTGATGAAAATAAAGAGTTTTTGTTAGCACTCTGTCCAAATAATTTGTCTTTACAGGTCTTCAATCTATTTTATGCAGATACATGTATGTATGACTCCTGGTGATGGTCAGAGTAGTTGTACATATGTCAGCTCCAACTCTGTCACATAATGCCAAGATGGGAACACTTAAAATCAGAACCCTTTTTTATTTGATTTGTTATGTATGTTGCACTAAAAGTGTGGAAGTGCAATTAAGAAAGTTCTCTTTTTAAATATTTTTACAGTTTTCCTAAACTTTTCTTATAGTTTATATCTGGATGACCTTCAAAACCTCAACCCTCACAGGTGGGGCTTTGGAGAAGTGGCTGAATATTGGTACGGGATACTCCTCAGTGAGCTACCACACGGCTGAGTTTGCAGCTGCATGTGCCACTGGGAAGGAAGCCTTTTGGGGAAGGTGGTCACTGGGGTGTGGCCTGGAAGCACCAATCTCCCTTGCTTTCTGCTATCTTTCTGAGCTGTTTTTCCTCTACTAGACCACTCTGCCATCTTCCCCGCCTTGGAGACTGTGGCTATGGACCGAAATCTCCACAAACGTTAAAACAAAGTAAACCTCTCCTATAATTTATGAGTTTGGGGAATTGTGTCTCAGCAGCTAGAAAGCTAAAAAGGCAATTTCATAGCTATCCTAGATTGTGTTTTGCTTTTTTTCTTAAACTAATCTAGTTCTGAAACTTTACTGAGCATATCTCCTAATGAAATTGGATGGAACTGACATATGAAAACCCATCACTGAGAGGAAGTTATAGCAAAATACAATGTGGCTAGATGTGTTAAACTACAAATTAGAGAATATCAAACTAAAGTTTTGTCAAAATTTCATTTGCTGCTCTGATACTTTTATAATTTCGTGAATAAAATAGTCTAAATGATTCTTTCCTGAATTCTTCACATAATATCACATGTCACTGAGATCACTTAGATTTTAGTAGGTTTTTCAAAGAAACACTTTTCCTCCCCTAAAAATGAGAAAAGAAAGTGAAGTAATAGTAGAGAAACAGAAAGACAAGGAAGGACGGAGAGAGGGAGGATTCGAGGCAGAACAGGGAGAAAGGGAAGCCACATAGCAAGTAGTTAAAATAAGGGGACCGGGCAAATTAAGTACAGAGCAGCAAATTTGAGCTCTTAAGGTCAATATTGTCCCAATAAACAAGAAGTTAAAAGTATTTCTCTAGAATTGCAACTTTTAAAGAAGTAAACATTTGGACAGATTTGTTAGCTTTAGTATGTTGCATTTTCTCATATACTTAAAATTGTTACATGGTGCGTGAAGAATCCTCGCTCCCTAATAATGTAACTACTATTATAGCCCACTACCGCCTCGCAGGGGCCTTACACAAAGCCACAGCCCTGTGTTGTGCTGCTTCGAGATAGTATCTTGCTTGTCCCTGGCAGAAATAGATCAACAATGATCTCAATAATTATTAGGCTGTCCTTGTATTACTTGGTGGTCTACTGTGTAAGCACACACGTGTACAAGAGAGAAAAATGCAGGAAAAATATTTGTAAACTTTGAGGATCTTGGTTTGTCTTAAGATTATGTTTGCCTAACGTAGAAGTCAGTAAGAAAAAAATACATAAATCTGAAAAAACTGGAATTGCCTTGTTCACACTGGGGACATCTATGGATATTTTGGATGTTAGAAGATTTTTCAAAATACGGGGATGTTTTTAGGTTTTAAAATTTTACAAAATAATTTGGTTCATATCTTTCTGAAGTTTACTGAGAGCTGAGTAATCAAACATTTGCAACTGAATCAACCACATTTATCTTTCCATTTCTCTTGTAGTTAGGGTCTTCAACAAAGTACTTTCCTCCTGTGCCACCTCTACACTGATCTCTCTCGTTTAAACAAGAGCACACCTGATTAAGAAGCAGATGTTTTGTTCCTGGGTGGTTGGTTTATTTTTACGTAACTATTGTATTACAGAAAAGAAGACTACATTTGCTACTGAGATAACTGTACTTTAAATAAGTCTTTGATCTTCTTTTTCACTTCTCACAAAGGAAAGTATCATATTCCTTATACAAAACAAAGACACTGCCGTTAACAAAATATGCGGGGAATTTAGAAGAAAGAGGCCTGGGCTTAACCATGACAATTTTTACCTCCCTGTTCACCTTGGGAAGGTCCACAATTGTCCCCCATTCTAGCGTCCCTGACCTGTGTCACACAGTAGTTTGATAATAATTTCCTACGATTGCTGAGGAGGGGTTACAATTGTCCTAATATCATAATTGCAATTAATGAGATGATTTTGCCTTAACTTTAGTAAGGGAATCCTTCCTCCTGTCCACTGTCATGTGGCAAATGAAAAGTGAGTTCTGCCAGCGGTAAACTCACAGTAGATAGTGCACTTCATGAAAGCCAGAAGAATGGAGGATGGTTCCTATGATGAACACACAGCAGCATCACAGCCTGGACCATGCGCCTGTTGAGTAAAGTACTGAGCACGCTCTTCTCCAGACACTGTTGTCTAAAACTCAGTCATCTTCAGACACCTATTATTTGCGGGGAAAGACTTATAGTAAATAAAAATATCACACGTATTTAGTTCTTGCCACGTATACGTAATATTTTTAACGAAGGTAAAAGTTGATGTCATAATTTATTTGAATTTTAAAATTAATTATTATTGTCTTATAATTAAATTTGGAGAAGTTTTGAGTATCACACCAGACAAAAGGTATTATGTATAAAATTCAGTATGTAAGGATATCAAATAAACTAAGGCACATGCATTTTATTACCTTAAATTCTAAGAAGAAAAGTTATTGATTGTTTCCCTTAAACACTTAAACATTTTCAACCTATAGAAAATTGTTCAAAATACAATGTGCATTTTGCTGCTTTTATGAGACTTTTTGTAGATTAATAAATCCTGGGACCCTCTCCACTCCTAAGAAGAAATAGTTGGCGTCGATGCTTAACAGCAAGAGCTCCCTTCAAAGAGAACCGCGTAGATAAATATCAGTCTTGGAAATAATGATGTCAAATTGCTGGATAATAGCATGGCCATATCGTCCGTCATTGTAGGTTTCCCGTCTGAAACAGGAGAAAGCATTAGCATATACAAGACCGAGAGAGGAGAGACAAGGTAACTAACACGCTGCGTAGGTCCGCAGAGGCTGACACGCTCAGGAGGGAAGAGAGCTGGGAAACAGCAAGGGCGGACAGGCATCTCCAACCCAGGCTGCTGCCTGCGCTGGGAGGGAAGTGATCACAGACGGAGTGGCTGCCATGCCTGTGCTTTAAGGCTTGAATTTCTGCATTATGCACGCTCAAAATCCAAAATGCTTCATTCATCACGTAAAAGATTTGATTTATGTGGTTCAAATAGTGTTGTGGACAAGCTTCACAGGTCTTGTACATTATGTTGATGGCTGTACAATTATTTGTGGCTGGTGAGAAGGCACTTTTAGAGTAGCCCAGAAAGCTAAACTTTTTTTGCTCGTTTTTTTGTCGTTTGAAATAATTTATATGAACACTGTTTCCTTAGTTAATTGTAACATTGGACCACTGCAGTAATAAAATGGTTATATATGGAGTATCTGGGATGAACCACACTGCACTGCTACATTATAACTGTTTATAACTTTGTAATGCCTTCATAAATGTGATTCATTACCCTAATAAACATGCACAACAGCAGCATCTTGCTATTTTGTTGCCCAAGTTGCTATGGCCTTGATACTCAGAGATGACTTTTCCCTCCACCTTGATCAGAACCCTAGAAATTCTATGGTTTTGTTTCATGTGCTTGTATTAATTTATATTTTCCAATATTATAGAACTTCACCAAAATTACATTATAACAGCATTTGCTTATAGTTAAACAAAATATCCCTTAGGGGAAATATAAAAATTAGAATAGAGTGTAAAAGAGACCCTGTAATTAAAAGTTTAAGAAGAAAAGAAATTATTTGCATTGAAGGGACCAAGTGATAGAGTGTTGTATGCTTTTTAATAAATAAAGGGTTTCCTTGGAGGGAGGGAAGAGAGAAGAGTGTGATAAGCATTTTTTTCTCTATGGCAAAAATAACTAAGAGAAACAGTTGCACAGTGGGATTGCTTTTGGATGTGAGATAGAGAAAGGGCGTAATTTCTGCTTTCAGTAATTGTGACTGTCTAATGATAAGCACTGCATGAACAGATACTTTCAAAAATCCCATGGAAATCATGAAGACAGGCAAGAGTTCCATTAGTAAAGAAGTGCCGGGTAAAGTTTTAGCATTTGTTTTTCTGTTTTGCTTTACTCTGCTTTGCGCAACATAGAGTGACTGAATAATCTGCGTGCAGCTTCAGTGGTTCATTTTGTTTCTCCAGGTTTTCCCATAATCCTCCCATGCTTTAGGCGCTGGTGTCTCCATTTGGTGCCAACCAGTTCTCAGCAAGGGTAACAAAAGGCACGACACTGAAACCCTCTCCTTATGCGTAGGTAGCTTTCACGGTCTGCTCTCATCCCCAGGCGAGTATGCCACTTGACCTTACCCCGGTTCACCCAACATCTGTCAAGTTCATATGATGGTGTGGGGTGGCGTCCCATTGTTCTTTTTAGCTTTATTGAAATCTAGCCTAATGAAGGCTTTTGTTTTCTACTACGTTCTCATTAACTCCTAATTCAGAGCTCGGGCCATGCATACATCTTACATTCATAGTTACCAGCTGAATTCCCCCCAGCCATCAGGCCAAACCGTAGACACAGCAGCGATAAGCCCCTCTTTTAATCTGTGAATCGACAGTGGTAAAGCTGGCATTGCTTACTTGCTGAGGAGGTTTTATGAGATATAAAAGTGGAAACGAGTAGACACTCCAGTTGCTTGCTCTTCCCCCCTTATTCTTCCGTTATCGCCGGTGAGAAGCTTTGATGACAACGGCTGCGGCTCACGGGCTGATGGTAGCTGAAGTGCACTCTGTTCCCCCAATTCAGATGTTTGTCTTCTGGTCAGTAGAGTTTGATTAGTCCTTCTGTCTTTAGATTTAGATGTTCTGAACGCTTTCAAGCACTACTCTATCAACCCAATTCTTACGACTTAGTCACACTGCTAAACCTGCCTATAATAAGGCAATAGTATTAGATAATAAAAGCATATAAGGTTCCAAGTGCAATTAGAATGTACAGTGATATACACGATCTGCTTTACGCCATGTGCTAAGGTTCTCCAGAGGAAGCAATAATACCAGCACCATGGACCGGCTTACCACCTGAATCTATAATCACACTCAGAGATGGGAAGGGGTGAGTGACCGAGGAAAATGAGCCCACCATAAGACATGTAACTTTAAGACATATAACGTACTCTTTAATTTCAATTCAATCATAAGTCACGAATTCACGTTACAATAAACATTGGTAAATGAAAGAAGCATGTGTATATAAAACTTGATAGAGTTTACAAAATGGGTTGATAAAATATACAAGATTACTCTAAAAGAAACCAGGAAATCAGAATCTAAGAAACAAAGTTCATAGATCATATTACATTTGAGCAAAACATAAAAGTAAAGGTCAACTGTAAAATCTGACACATTTCTCAGTTATTTGTAAATTAAATAATGGATGTTTACTAACTCTAGAGTCATAGAAGAAATAGAAACTAGGAAATATTTTCAAAGGAATAAAATGAAACAACAGCATAAAATTTTCCGAAGGTCGTTGTAGCGGTGCTTAAAGGGTATGTACACTTTTTGAAGTTTACATTGGAAGAGAAATTCCTACAAACAGTGATATAAACCAGAGGTTCTTCAACTTTTCCTTAAGGAATTAGAGAATAAATATTTTATGTTTATGGATAATAGTCTCTATGGCAACTATTTAGCTCTGCCACTGTAACATAAAAGAAGTCATAAACAACACATAAATGCATGGGAAAAGATGAATAAATAAGATAAATCATGTATTTACAGATACCGGCTACGTAAACTTTAGTTTGAGTGCAATGATCTGCTGGATTAGGGCCAGCAAACCCTAACAGAGATGAACGAAGACAGGAGATACTGTGTGCAGTATCTTTGTCGAAGGGTCTGGGGACTCCACGGAAATGAAGCCCGGGAGTCGGCATTAGACTCCCGCATTTATTGAGGAAAAGCAAGGGCAAAATGTTTTGCTGAACACAGTTGCTTGTTTCAGGTGAGCAAGACATCGTGAGAATTTGACTGAATTATTAACTTTTATCTGATTCTCCTGTAGGGAGCTTTCCTGTTTTCCCTTTAGGCCCATCTCTGCTCTGGTAGGCAAAGCAGCCAATCCTCTCGGTATTCCGCTGCTCAGAGTTAGCATTCCTCTGCAACCCACATGCCCGCCAAAGTCAACCCAAGCAGGTACTGACTCATTGGTGTCGCTAGGCACTCCACGGGGATCCATATTTCTTCATAAAGGAGCTACGGTAGTGAGCAGGGATGGGGTAGCTCAGTTGTACAAAGTCTGCATAGAATCCCAAGGTCCTGGGTTGAAGCTCCAGCGTAGAAAAAACAAAATGAATATGAAAGCTAGGGGGAAATAAAGCAAAACAAAGCCACAGAAAATATAGGTAAGGTAGCAGTCACTGAAAAACAGATAATCAAAAAAATCGACAAAGCCAAGCTCTAGTTCTTCAGAATGATTAATGCAACTGAAAACATACTTGATAAGCAAAACCAGCCAATAAAGAGAGAGAATATAAGTTATTAATACTAAGGATGAAAAATGGTCCATTACTAAAAATCTAACAAGCACTAAAATAAGAACAGATAAATACAGGACTGACTTTATACCAATAAATTAATAACACAGATAAAATAAAGTTATTGAGCAAATAAAATTATCAAAATAAATATGGAATAGAGTGATTTAATTTGAAAACCTTAAAGATAAACATGAGTATAAATAATTTTGTCCATGAATATATGAAACATTTGCAGAAGAAATGATACTGTTACTACACAGGCTTTTTCAGAAATTACAGGAGAAGAAAAAATACTTATTGCATTTCATTTGGTGAGACTGCTAGTAAAACCAAAAGCAGGAAAGGATATGGGGGGAGTACCTGGACTTACTAAGATATTCCCCTCATCAGCACAGAAACTCCCTGGCAACCCCTGTAAATAAGATTCAGTAATAAGTGAGAAAGGGTATAACTTTTGGCTGTTGGATTATTTCAAGAAGGTTAACTTGACTTCCTACTTAAAATTAATAAGTGTATTCATCAAATGAATATAATGGAAAAGGCTACTGTCTCAATAGATATAGAAATGTTGCTAGACAAAATTCAAAGCATATTTATGATAAAAACCTTCAGCCACTAGCAAAAGCAAGCTGTAAATTTGATAAGATGTGCAGATGAAAAGTACTTTTAATGGTAAAATTATGGATACTTTTGTCTTAAGCCTAAAATCAAGATGAAGAAATGCTGTTCTTTCATCTCTTCTATTCACTTTTCAAATAGGTATTTCTAGTGACTTAGGAACAGGAAATAAAATGTATAAACTTACTAAACTGTGATTATCGGGCTGGGGATATAGCTCAGTGGAATAAGCGCTTTCCTAGCAAGTGCAGGGTCCTGAGTTCGATCCCCAGTACCACAAAAAAAATAAATAAATAAAATGTGATTATCAATCTGATATGGTGGTGCACTCCTACAACCCAAGCCCTCTTGGAGGCTGAGGCAGGAAGATCACAAATTTGAACTAAGCATGATCAACTTAGCTACTAAATCAGATGCTGTCTCAAAATAAGAAAGGCAGAGGCTATAGCTCAGTGTCTAGTCCTTGGTTCAATCTCTAATACTGGAAAAAAAGCAGGAATATGATACTCTACATAAAAGAAGCAATAAGGCTACCCGAGTTGTTTCATAAAGTAAACCCTATAAAGAAGGCATCTCTTCTCTCGGCAAATTCAGCACAGTGGTTCCACCTACGACTGCCCTGAGACACGTTCCTCCACGCCCTTCATCCCTTGCTTTCACAGCTCAACTGAGAGGAGCTCTTAAATGCGGGAGGGGCTGTACCTCGACGTTTTCCTGCTCCTTTATTTCTATCTTTTTACCAGACACTAGCTATAGCATGATTCACAGCCCCACTGTAATAGTTAAATAAATCAGTAGTGACTTACAGCAGTTAAACAAACAAGCTTAAAAACTGTTGTGTAACAGAATCAAATTATTGTAAGTATGTTATGTGTGACATTAGTGGCCTTTCAAATAAATGGAAATAGAACGATAATTCAGTCATTGGTATTTGGACACTCGTTAGTCCTTTAGAAATAAAACTTTGTTACTCACTTTCTATCTTATTCCTTAATATACTCCTTTTTTATTTTTTAGGAAATTTATCATGGTTGTTGTATTTCATATCGATATCTCAAATCAGTTACCCAGATAAACAAATATAGACGTGTAAGACTGATCAAACAATTACACATTAACTATTCCTTTCAATAAAGGAATAGAAATCAGTAGTACAACTACCTTATTTATCCTGTGTACACATATATATGCATTTTTCCCTTCTTTTTTTTTTTTTGGCGGTACTGGGGATCGAACTCAGGACCCTGCGCTTGCTAGGCAGGTGCTTATTCCACTGAGCTATATCCCCAGCCCCCTTTCCCTTCTTTCTTTTCTCTTTTCCCTCATCCCAGTTACTCTTTCCTTTTGAGCAGTTCCCTTTTGTGAAAGGAAAGGAAACCACTCCTAACATAGTCCTTTGAGTAACCACTGAGCATCAGAGTGAATCAAGGCATGTAAACAAATATAATATTTGCATGTTGAAGTAAAATATAATTCTCATAAAATGGGCACATATTGTCTAATCTATCATTTGAAATTATAGATATTATGGAAAATTATACCTAAAAGGACTACATCAGTAGCAAATATCAAAAGGAGGGTCAGCAGAGGACAAAGAAAATCATACACACTAATTTCTTCATCTTTAACACCAGAAAGTAAATGTCTGAAACTATAAATCAGAGCCCAAATTTAAATATTTTAATGTATTAAAATATCATCAAAATTACAAAACTACTGGTAATATTAGTAAAAATAGCATTAGTAATCTTAGGAGGCAAACATTATTCAAATTTGATAGAAGAGGCACCTGAATATAGACACCTTCAAGCACAGGTGCATGGATAGATGCCTAGCACATCTCAGAACCAAGAACATCAACCAAATCAACTGAGGCAATGGCAAAATGAGTGAAAGTAGGGAAGGAAGCAGGAAGGAAAAGCTAAAATGATTTCTTTATTCTTCTGAGAGGCAAGCCAAAGGATACTACTTAAAGTGGTAAATTAATGAAGAGAAGTTTGAATATGCTTTTTATTAGAATAACAATTTCCAGAACACCAAAATCATATCATAAAGCTTTAAATTTACATATATACAGTATAGATAGAGGAGATAGATATCTAGAGAGATATTTTACACAACGTGTTAAGTCTTTGTTACAAAAACACAGGACAAAAAACTAATAAAGCTTTAAAAACCAGCCTACATATCTTAAAATGATAGAATTAAATCATATGCTAAAATTTAAATCTATAGCTTAATTTCTTAAGTTAAAAATGCCATCAGAGTTGATTGTTCTGAAAAATAATACAATTATATGGAAAATGTTTTTTGAAAATATTTCGTGTCTTGCTTGAAAATACATTTGGAAAATGTAAAAGTACATCTATGGTTTGAATGTGACTCCCAAAGTTTGTGTGTTGGAAAATTGACCCTCATTGCAGAGGCGGGGCCTGAATAGAAGGTGTATGAGTCCTGAGGGTGCAGTCTTCAGGTTGGGATGAATGGTCATGGTGGGAGGAGCGTCACTCCACCCCTCCTCATCATCTGTGTGACCCCTTTCACCACGTTGTGACACAGCAAAGGGGCCCCTCAAGATGTTTGCACCTCATTCTTGCGCTTCCAAGCCACTATGATTATGAGCAATAAATTCCTGCTCATTATGAATTAGATAGTGTGTGGCTTGTGTTGCAGCACCACAAAATGGACGAGCACCATAGCCAAAATCAGTTCAGGCCAACGTACAAGAATCACAATTAGAAAATTAGTCAATATTTAATTCTTTAATAAAAGCAGTAAACCAAGACTGATGAAGGGAATGCATTGCGACTTACTGTTCACTGAACATCTCAGAGATATTCCTACTTGTAGATCCACTCTGGTTCTTAGTCACATTGGAGAATGGTAGCTGAGTGGAGCAGCAGAACTTCTGGAGTCTTCACTGACTGGCTAAGGGACAACAGCGAAATTAGTTAGGTTCTCATGACCAAAAATATGTAAATGGGTAGGTTGATGAAATCAGTGAACTTGATAGTCAGTATTTATTTGATGAAATAATTTCCGTAAAATTTTTAGGACAGCATGTGGCACCACAATATCTTTTTAAATATTAAATATTATTACTATTGTCACAATTTGAATATATTTTTGTTTTAGATATGTGGGTTCTTTTGAATTTTTATTTTTTAGAACTGAGAACAATACTGCAGATATCCATAGTCATGTCTATTTGTATATGTGTTTATCTATAATATGGTGTTTCAGAGTTGTTCAGGAATAGGAATTTTATACATTAAAGTTTTGATTAATAATGGTAAACATAGTCTGTAAAGTTATTTGTATTGTATACTCACTTCCCATAATTTTATCAAAATTAGATGTGCATGGTGGTACATACCTGTAATCCCAGCACTCAGGGGGCTTAGGCAGGAGGATCTTTATGAGTTCAAGGCCAGCCTGGGCTACAAAGTGAGCTTGAAATTTTTAGCGAAACCCTGTCTCAAAAAGACAAGAACAACAACAACAACAAAAATTCTGTCAATGCCATTTTTCATTTAATTGTGGCATTTTGATAGACAAAGTTAAACTTCAAAGATGGATGTTTATGTGATTAGCAGTGACCTTGATAACCTTGAATGCGTTTGTATTTCTTCTTCATTTATCTAATCAAATGCATTGCTTTTTTCTCTTACATGAAACAGATTATCTAAGTAATGCATTCAAATTCTTCATATATTTTGGATATTAATGTTTTATATTACATATATCATATGTAACTTCCTTTTTTCCAGTCTTCCTTTACTTTTAAACTTTCTAAAAGTGATATTGTTATAGTGAAACCTATATTATAGTACACTTATGTTGAGTTGTTATACTGTCCCAAAAATTTTATGGAAATTATTTCATCAAATAAAATAAACATTGATTATCATGTTCTCTAAATCTATAGTGAATCTGATATACAGGTGAAATATAGGTTATGATATAATAGTTGTAGTATAATATATGTATAATATAATGTTTTACATAAGAATGGTAGTTAAGCAATCCTCTCCACTTTGTCTACAAGGTCACTCACTACTCACTTCTGGAACACTCTCATGAAAGTACTCCGAATAATATTCAACAAAATCTCTGAGTATCCTGTGGCCTATTCAATTTGATGCATAAAATTAACTATCACAGATGATCAAAGTCATAAAACAAAGCGAAGAAAAGTGAAACAGCAAAAACCAAGGCCTGCCCCTCTGAACCAAAATCAGTAGACAAAGTTACAGTTTATTTCATTGCTCTTTCCACATTAGGGCTGTCCAACCCACAGCCCACAGGCCTTAAGTGGCCCTGGACAGCTACCAGGGTGGCCCCACAAGATTTTAAACTTGAAACATTATTATATGATTTTTGTGATGTTTATCATGACTTGATCATATAAGTCAAGAATGTGTACTGCATAGGTGACCACAGAATACAACAATACTTCACTTAACAAATGCTTTTGCTGGGGGACAATTTGGTTCACGGACAGAAACATTAAGCAAAACTTTGCTTCTGTTCCCAAACTCCACATTGGGTGACAAATATGACCACAGCCACCTTGCCAAGAATCATGAAACATATTCAGGTGGTAAGCCAAGGTACTGCTGTATTATGTAGAGGATGACACAGTCCAGTGCAAACTTTGCCTTCTGCCCTGGACACAGTCAATCTGATAGAAACATGTGTATCACATTTTACTTGCTGCTGGGATGTACTTAATGGAAAAGTGGCAACTACTGACAATCATATTTCAACCTTCCTGATAGTGTGTGTCCCGTGAAGACAGGTGTTTATTATTAATAAGCAAACATGTAACTTTTCTTATTACTATTTGAGATTTAAAATAATTTAATAAGCTACAATATTTTAAAAGAAATTTTTATTGTTTAAATATATTGTAGATTTTATATGAAGCCAAAGACTCTTCACTCAATAGGCCCAGGCAAGGGCCTATGTCATTTCACTTTCTAAGGTCAAGGAGCATTTGTGTTGAAAGTACAGTCATCTCTGCCATGTGCTGCCCAAATATTGACCTCTGGAGGGAAGAATCTCAGCTTCCACTGACTGTGAAACTCACCACTCTAAAACATGGTTTTATCTTGAAAATTCTAAATATCACAATAGATTTTAAATATTCAGCCATATTTACTTTTCCAACCTTTCTACCTTCTTTCATGTCCAGTGGAAATCAAAGATCATAGAGTCCCTGTTTCATAAGACATCTCTGGCACATCTCGTCATGTCACCATCACGAATGCTGTCATTCTACCTATGAAACACACTTTAAATTGATTTGTTTTCCTAGGCTTCCTTTTATGAATATGCTAGACTTTCTTAGCATCTGAAGACAGAGTTTTCCAGATATGGAGTAACGAGAGCAAAGAATATTGCAATGAATGTTTGCCTTAGTCCAGAGTTCATTTATACAGACACTAACTGAATTAACTCTGAAAATTTTATCTATACTTTTGCGTCTTATTAAGGTTGAAATCAGGTAAACTTCCTATACTGGCACAAAAACTATTCAAGGAAATTCTGATATTTCTCTTACACACATGTATAATTGATTTTAAAGTAAACTTTAGGAAAAAACTTTGAAATATATTTTTGACTTTTTATTGTAACCCTTCAAGTACATATGACTTTTTTACATAGCATTTCGTATATACTAGCAAAAGAGAAAAGGATTTTACTTTTAACCTTTCCTTTATTATCTTTAATATAACTGCATCCTCTTTGTCATAAAACTAAAAGACTAAGTAATTCCACAATGGGAATTTTACAACAAGAATAAATAGCAAAGTTAGAAACCAAATTTTGTCAGGAATATGACAAAAATACTTTCTCCCACAGTATTAGACAGCCTCAGAACATAGCAAAAGAATAACTCTCCTCTCGGCGGAATTCCTTTGAAGAGTTTGGAAAGTGTGCTTCTCGGGGCTTCTTCTGAGTTAGGAACAAGCTGAGCACACCAGCACTAAAGACAGAGCCCTTGGATGCTCTCAGGGGACTTCTTCTGGTTTCATAGCAACCCAGTAGGCAGTTCTTTCTCAGAAGAGCAGCTCCACTAGCCACCAGCTGACCTAATTTTGTAAAAGCTCATTGCAAAGACATCACCTTCGTATTTGAAAGAGTACAAATGAGAAACTTTGCAGAAAGCATGCTGAAATTAGAAATATTTTATATGCAGCATTTCTAAAATCCTATAGATTTAAGAACAAATAGGATTCACTCATTATTTAACCAAATTTACTTGGCCTTATTTTTCAATGTTTTTCGAAAACCATACAATGTTAGTGTTTATTGTGATTCTGAAAGGAAGTGTACCTGCAGTGATTTATGGCAGAGAAGTCATTTTTTAAAAGAAGAATGTACTAGATTTGTCATAAGAGTAGGATCTTGTGAAACACATTTTGCTGAATAACTGATTCACCAGTCCATTTCAGTTCAGAATGTCTGAAAAAGTATGAATTGCAGTTAGTTCATGAAACTTTACATTAATAGCCTGAGAAAAATATATAGACACATACAATGGTCGTATTTGTGTATGTACACACAGCACATGTCTGTGAGTAGAGTCCTACAGTTTTGGCTGATGTTGGAGTCAAATAAGCCATATTCACTTCCTCTGGGCACTTCTTAGAGAGCTCTGTGTGCCTGTTCTCCTTCACTCTTAGTTGAGCCACATGAAAAACTGATGCATTTACTTTTCTCTGGCTTCCAACTTTCTCACCACTCTCCTCTTATAGTGCTGCTGGCCAGACATTACCTCTGCAGCGATGCACTTTCTTGCAGATCGTAAGGACACAGTGGTACCTCTGCATCATCTCTGCTCCCTGGCATGAGCAGGTCTACTTACTCCGCAGTGAAGAATGCCTTGTTGACTTGTTACTTCTTTACGCTATTTTTAAGGAATATTTTTCAGTGTCCTTCTATTTTCTCTATATTTTCCTCAATGTTTTATGTGTGTGTATGATTTATTATTCCTGCCTTCAGGTTTATTTTGTTTCTTTTTCTAGTTTTTCTCACAATTTTTCTTTAAACTATTTGCTGTCTAGAATCAGTGTTATCTAGAAAGATCTAGAGATGAGCATACAAATTGTGAGCCTTTCTGTGAGAGATTAATTCATATTTTGGAGGAGGTGTGTACTGGACACTTCTCAGTCACCTATTTTAATCACTACTACAGTATCACGGCTCCTAAATGTGCACACTGCTAGCACCTCACATCTATCTCTTGTCTCTTTGGGGATCTATGAGACCATTTCATGAGATGCTTTTGGGTATCACATTGGGAAGAGTGAGATGTGATCCATAGTGCTCTTGGATCAATGATTAGGCAGACAATCTGAAGGTTCGTTTTTTAAGTCAGAACATTTCAATGATACCAAGCTCCAGTTACTTACAGTCATAGCAACATGACTCTGCCTTCCTCCTCTGTTTCACTCTCTGACATTTCTTATTTCTCTTCTCCAGGATCACTTCTCATGTAATCTACCTAGAGATAGATGCTGGTCTGTGGCTCTGCCACCGAGGAAACGTAAGCTAGGCCAGGACACATGGGAGCCTTTGTGTTTCATACCTTGTGGCACTCATTTTAAGTATTTTTTTTCAGGCAGATAATGAGTTTTCTTGTCAATATAGGATGTAAAGTACACGCTCAATACCCCAAAGCACAGTGTGACCCTTCTGGTCTTAGATAGAAATGAAAGTGCCAACTACAATACAGGTACAGACCCAGGGACGCAGCTACTTAGGCACAAGGGAGAAGCACGGGAGCAGTTATTATTCACCCTGTAGTAAGACAGACCTTAAAACAGCAAAATCTTAAATCAAAGCCAAATGATGAATCCTGGGCAGCAATAGAATATCATCAATAACAATAAAAATTAAATAATTTGTAAACCAATGCTCTGAATCCAGAAGTAACATTTGCAGTGCAAGTTGTATGGAATAATACAATATGACATATTGCTATGATTGACCCAGAATAATTTCCTTAGCCACATGGGCCAGTGGGATTGTGGACAGCTTGAAAGGGACAACAAATAACAATTCAACAGCTGCAAGATGAGGCAAAGGAAAACAATATAAGACTGACAGGTGTTAATGAAAGAGCAGGAGGCAACACGAATGACATAAAAAGGCTATTTGCAGCACAAATAGCAGAATATTTCCCAAGCATGGGACAGGAAACTTTTATACACGTAAGTGAGGCATATAGAGCCTCAATTAGCCATAACCAAAATAAATCTACACCCAGACACATAATAATCAATATCCCAGAAATTCAACGAAAGAACAGGATACTAAAAGCTGTTACAGAAAAAAGTACAGATCACCTATGAAGGAAAACTCATCAGAATCATGGCAGACTTCTCAATACAGACCATCAAGTCAAGAAGAGCTTGGAGTGAAGTATTTCAGGTCCTGAAAGAAACAACTTCCAGCCCAGATTTCTGTGCCCTGCAAAGCTATCTTTTAAAATTAATGGAGACATAAGATACTTCTATGACAAGGATAAACTGAAGAAATTCCTGAATGCCAAGCCAATCCTACAAAGAGTACTGAAAGATATTCTACAAAGAGATAAAAATGACCAGAATCTCAAGACTAATAGAAAAGAATTACCAAACAAGGCAAGCAATTAAACAGGGGGAAAGTACAGAACCAACAGTGGGAAAAATAACATGACAAGAAATCAATACATATCAGTAATAACCATTACTGTAAATGGCCTCAGTTCACCTATTTTGCTTACAGGCAAGGTGAACTTCAAAACAACCAGGATCAAAAGAGATAAAGAAAGTAATTACATTCTTATTAAGGGAAAACTGCAAGAGGAAGAGATAACAACCATAAATATGTATGCGCTAAATGTAGGAGCACACCATTATGTAAGGCAAATTTTAACAGACATGAAAAATCAAATAAGTAATAACAATGGTAACAGGGAATTTTAGCACTCCATTGTCACAAAGAGATAGATCAAACAGACAAAAAAATCAGCAACGAAATAACAGAACTAAACCAAACATGTGAACAAATGGAATTAGTAGACCTTTATAGAGTATTCTACCCAATAACTTTGGAACACACATTCTTCTCAGCTGCACGTGGGACATTCTCTAAAATAGACCACATGCTAGCACGTAGAACATGCTTAAGTAAAAGGGAAGAAATTGAAATTATCCCATGCATATTATCGGACCATAGTGCAGGGAAACTGGAAAAAAACGATAAAAGAAATTGCAAAAGCTCCATAAACACATGGAAATTAAATAAAACCCTCCTGAACAACCAATGGCTCACAGAAGAAATTAAAGTAGAACTTAAACACTATTTAAAAATCAAATGAAAATGCAGATATAAACTACCAGAATATGTAGGATGAAATGAAAGCAGTCCTTAGAGGGAAATTTATAGCAGTGGATTCAAACATCAGGAAAACAGAATCAACACAAATAAACAACCTTATTTTTAACCTCAAACTTCTAGAAAAAGAAAAACAAGTTAATCCCAAAGCCCAAAGAAGGGATGAAATTATAAACAGCATAAATTAACGCAATGGAAACAATACAAAGAATTGATGAATCAAAGAGTTGGTTCTTTGAAAAAATAAGGAAAATTGATAAACCCCTAGCCAATCTTATCAAGAAAGAAAGAAAGAAAGAAAGAAAGAAAGAAAGAAAGAAAACTCAAATCCATGCAATAAAGAAGGGAGTATCTGGAGATTCCTCAGTGAACTAGGATTAGAGGTCCCATTCAACCCAGCCATTCCCCTCCTGGGTATTTTTCCAGAAAAAGTGAAAACATCATACCACAGTGATATATGAGCACCCATGCTTATAGCAGCACAATTTGTAATCGCTAAATCTTGGAAACAAACCAAATGTCCATAAACTGAGGAATGCATAAAAAAGATGTGGTATTTTTATACAATGGAGCATTACTTAACTATAAAGAGAGATGAACTCAAGGCTTTTATAGGTAACTGGATGCAACTAGAGACCATCCTCATTAGTAAAATAAACCAGATTTACATGTGTAAACATCATATTTCCTCTCTACTATAAGAACTTGAAAGAGTAAATAAAATCTGAAAGGTCCAGTGGATACTATGAAATGGAAAAGAAACTTCTCAAATAAGTAGAAGCAACTGGGATGAAGTAGAGGAGAGGAAAAAGAAAGAAGAGGGGAAAATATGTATATGTATACACACAGGATAGCTCGGAAAATTGTACTACTATCTGTTGGTGTATTGAAAGGAACTGTAAATGTGTAATTGTTTGAACAATCTTGCCTACCTATATCTGGTTATATGTGCAACCATTTGAAGATGACATTAGGTAATATAAAAACCATTGTTAATATCCTATCACCATGTTTTGAAATTCTGTATTATTGTTCTCTATGGTGTTTGGTTTATATATTTGTTTTTGTTATTTTGTTTTCTTAATGAAAAACAAAATTTATAGGTATATATAAGGATACCTGGAATAGGTGTATCGCTGATGTCTGTGGTTTATTGAAAGGAACAGTCAATGCTTAAAATTTTCTTTTTCCTTGGCTAATTTTGCATGCTTGAATCTGGTAATCAGAATGACTGATCAAAAACAACAATATGCAGTATAAATTCATTGTCAAATTCCTACCATCTGTATGGTGAAGCTCTGTGTCATTTCCAGTTGTTTTATTACTTGTTACTGTCTTTGATTGTTTGATCAATCTTACATTGTTATGTCTGCCAGACTGAACAACTTTATTAAAGATAACAGCATGTAATGTGGCCACCATTGTTAATTCCTATCGTTTTGTTTTGAGGTCAGGTATCATTTTTGTTCGTTTTGTACTGTTTTGATTTTGTCTTCATTGTTGTTTTGTTAGTTAATTTTTAAAATAAATTTTTAAAAATTGTTATAGAAGTTATATATACGTTAATTGTTCATATTACGTAAAGTATTACATATTATATACATTAATTATTCTATAAATGATTGTCAGTGGAGGGTTATTTTCAGGCATCCTATTCAGTGTTTTGCTATAGGGTATCCAATACTAAATTACACAAGTAACAGGTTCATTCAGCTGCTCTATCTCAGGTTATTTTTAGGTATAACAGAGAAGAAAGTTAAACTGCATTAATGATGTTTTTCAAAAAAGTTTTGTGTTCCTTAAAGTGAAGACAAGTATGGTTGTTTCCCAGGTCAACTGTTCCACATGCTCAGCTGTAGCAACGACACTTCCGGGCCAGACTTCTCGATGCCACTCTCTCCATCCTCATACCATGCGGAGGGGGCTGCAGGGCCCGTGGTCTTTTCCATGCATGCCATTGCCAAGTTGCAGGAAGAATATCCTGAGCTTTTTCTTAGGAATATATTCCTTTGTCCTGAAAGTGATAGTGTCTTAGCAAGAATTTGGACAGAAGCCTAAAATTAAACATGGCAATGAGACAGAAACCTCCATAGTAACTGAGACTGATATCTGAGCAGGTGAACATTGAATTAGTCCTAGAATATATGACACACAATTTATTTGTAAGGTAAGAATCAAAGTCAGAGAAAACAAAAACCATCAAGAGCTCCCTAAACCAAATGAGGTTTGCCTTAGAGCACACACTACAGCACAAAATTATTTTTGTGCCACTGAAAAACTCAGCTCAGAAAGATTTCTAGGACAGTTTTCCAGCTCTAAATTTTTCTGCAAGACCAGATCATTATCTGAACACTGGGCATAATCTGAACACATAGTGTGAAATTCTTAAAAGCCCAAAAGAGGAAAAATCAATAGCTGATGTAATAAACCCATCACATACTTTTCTAATTATATCCCTTTATAATTTATGCATCCTGTATTTTTGATTGTCCACTGTGGGAGTGCTGTCCCAAAGTCTAATGGCCACTATAAGGTCAAGCCCAACATGAATGAATACTTACTCAGGTGCCAGTTGAAGCTCAAATTGTGATGAAGTCCTGACATTTTACTGGGGGTTTCTTTCCAGCTTGAATCTTCTGTCATTTTGACAATTGAATCTCATTTGCAAGAAAAGGATAAAAAAGACGAATCTACATCTTGACATCTTTTGACATCTCTCTGGGTTGATGAATCCTTGTTTTCACTAAGGTTCAAAATAATTGAGCAATGGAAAGTAAACGAAGGAACAGGTTCACAGTAGCTGTAGTCTTCACGGTCTGTCAGAACAGCTTGTTGGGTCACAAACAGTGACTGAAATCCCAAGTGCAGCTTCTCTTTCAGCTGTGTGGGGCGGTTACACACGTGTGCTTAAGCACATGCACGAACTCACTCTGAAAGTTTCTCCAGGGGTGTAGGGTATGCCACGCATCTGCATACTGACAAAAATGAAAGAAAAAACTACAAATTTCCTATATTTTTAGTATTATTTAAATTACTGATTGACATTCTGGTAAAACTTTGACCTAAAAGGTTGGTCCTCTGAGTGCCAGCCCTGATGCAGACAGAATATTTGTTTTTAAAGGTGTGTTCCCTTTTGTTTATTTTTATCCGTGGTAATGTTAATGATTTTTATGTGCCTAGGCATATATAATCATTTTTCATTTCAACCTAAAATTATGTAAAGAACTCAAGTTCATTTTCTGTCTTCTGATTTGTGAAATAATTAACATTTTATATTTCTCATTAAATTCCCCAGCATATGTATGCTCCTGGAAAGGAAAAATAAATACATAATTTATAAACATTACTTAAAAATGAACATCTATATAAAGCCTGCATTTGATCACCTACAATTTTAAATCCTCCACTTAAAAAATACTTTTGATTATCCATTTCCAAATACTAGAGAGACAGAGGCTTTGGCCCTAATAGAACTCAGATCCTAGTGGCTGTGTCCATCTGCATAGATTCTTGGGATGCAAAGCTGACTACAAGCACTGCTTCTTGTTTCCCCAACCCCTTGCTTCCAGGGGACCAGGGTGCTCAGTGAGCTGGCAGGGAAGCCAAGGCTCTTATACCTGAAGTCAACAAGGCTGAATTCCCCAGATGACTTTTGAATTCCGAAAGTGCATTACAAAGTTGGTTTTTGCTCCTGAAAAATGATCTCAATTCCCTGCCTCTCTCTGAAATACACTCAACTTCATGACCTTGTAGTTTTTCTTCAACACAAAATATTCAAGTACAGTTTGTTACCAATTAATTGTTCTTTCATCTGTTTAGTCATTGAAGAAAGTCAACATTTATCAGAAACATAAAAGCAGTAAAGGCTAGTAGGGATAAGAACAAAATCATAAAAAATCCTACATATGCTTTTTTTTCACTGGAAGTATCAACAGAAAGAATAATTTTAACTGAACCAGAATTCTTAAACCATCTTCTGGATTTAAAGATAAATGAGCATTTTTTTCACTTGTTTGACAGAGAAAAAAGTACAGTAAGAAAATTTTTATACTTCTTCAAGAAATATTTATTAAGCACCTACTATGTATGGGCATTATTTTAAGTGCTTGGGATATGGCAATAAACAAAACAAAAATTCCTTTGAAAAGCTGGCATTCATTTAGCACCCTAAGGAGCCTTAAAAGTGTGTGCTATTATTAGCTTCATTTCATGCAAGATAAGTATAAAGGGATTTAGAGGTTAATTAATTTGCCTAATGTCATATAGCTATTAAATTCAAAAGCAGAGTGTGGATCCAGGTCTGTATGACTCCTGAACTTGTATTTTTAATTACCTTAAATCTAAAATACAATGCAAAGTAAATTCAAATTGTCCACAAACTAATAGCAATTTCCTTAAGCTTAAAAACTTTGAAATATAAATATATAGAGATAACTATTCTCAGAAAAGTACCCATCTCTTTCTAGAATTTCCTGTACCAAAATTTGGCAGCCAGCATGACAGTTACTGGAGGAAACATGAACTAAGGGCAAGTGCACACGGCTGTGGGCTCAGAGTGCTGGCTCCCGCTCTGTCGCTGTGCTTGCTGGTTACAATGCTGAGTGATTACATAATGTATCGATGCATCATTTTTTTTTTTTTCTGGTACCGGGGATCGAACTCAGGACCTTGCACTGGCCAGGCAAGTGCTTATGCCACTGAGCTATACCCCCAGGCCCTGATTACATAATGTATCAAAAGCTCCCTTTCATAAACTTACCTACATAATGGAGGCAAAAGTGCCTACCAAAATAAACTGTCACAGCTTCAGAGAAGCTAAGAGCAGAGGCTGTTAAGTAGGCCAAGCTGAGCTTGAATTTGTAATCCTAGTGGCTCAGAGTCCCAAAACCTTAAATAAAAGTTGGTCTTGGTGACACAGGTTTTCAGTCCATGGCTACAGGTGCTAAGACAGGACGATCACTAATTTGAGCCCAGCAAGTGGACTTAGCAAGAGAGCGCAGCACACATTTAAAACGAGGAGCGGGGGTGTGTAGCTCAGTGAGAAGGTCTTGGGCTCAGTCCTCAGTGTGAGACACACACACACGCACGTGCACACGCACACACGCGCACGCGCACGCACGCACGCACACGCACACACGCACACGCACACACACACGCACGTACACACACACATGCACACACACGCACGCACGCACACACA
>PVLD010024094.1:0-26116 GCA_004027595.1 Dinomys branickii | reverse complement strand
TAACTTGCAGGTATGTGATTTCCTGGTTCCCCTGTATCCTCACATTCAAAACTTGTTCTGGGTGGGGTTGAGTTTTGAGACTGCGTTTTGTTCCTCTGTTTTCCCATTTTTAGGTATCAGATTCAAACTGTGGAGCTATAAATTCCACAGACAGTTCAGCAGGCAAAGGTCTGCTGCAGAGGCTGCTCCAATGGTTACTTCTCTTTGGGAGAATGTCCCTTAAGCTGTCTGCTGAGATTTCTGCTTCTACTCCCTACCCCAAGACCTGGCCGGGGCGAATAACAGCTCGCCATCCCAGGATTCTTGCAGATAGGCCACTCAGGTGTTCCTCCCTGGGTGGAGCTCCTTCCCCCCTCACAAAACCCTTTGGGGCGCCTAAGTAGGTCTTCCCACCCGGGAGATCCCGCAGTCCTTAAAGCTGCTTTGATGTCTCTCGCTGGGCTGAGCTTCTTCCCGATTCAAGAAAAACTGGTTAGAGCGTGCACTTAACTCACCCTGTGATCGTGCAGACAGGAGTGCTGTTCAGATGTTTTTCCCTGGATGGAGATTTTCCCCAACTCAGAAATCCCGCCGGCCAGTTGCTGTTGCTCCAGTTCGCACAGTGCTGGCTGCGGGGGTGGGGTTCTGAGCGGGATCCCGGAGCGCTGCCCGGTTTGGCGCAGTTTGTCCCAGTAGCGCGTTCTCTGTCGGGTTCAGGAGCTGAAGCCGTTCCTCCCTCCGCACTCGCTCTCTCAGCTGGTCGTCTTCTTCCCGGAAGTCCTCATTTCTGTCTTCATATTGCTATATTTCATTGTTTGGGTGGTAATCCTCTGGGAGGTTCTCTCTCTGCTGCCTACCTGGTCGCCATCTTCCCGGAAGTCCCCTGCAGCTAAATTTTAAAAACTGATTTTCATTACTTGGAAAATTTAGCTGCTCATGAAGCTTTATTTTTTTCAGCCATTTCAAATATTCCTTTATTTGGCATCTGAGATGAATAGGCACTTCTCAGATGAAGAAATACAAATGGCAAATAAATACATGAAAAAAATGTTCAATATCACTGGTTCTTTATGAGATGCTAATTAAAACCACACTGAGATTCCATCTCACCCCAGAAAGAATGGCTATCTTCAAAAAATCAACCAGTAACAAATGCCAGCAGGATGTGGGAAGAAAGGAACCTTTCTCCACTGTTGGTGGGAGTACAGACCAGTGAAACCACTGGAAATCAGTGTGATTGCTCAAAAAGCTAGGATTAGAGGTTTCATTTGACCCAGCTATTCTCTTCTAGGTATGTTCCCAGAAGAATTAAAAACATACCACAGCAGTATATGTGTGCCCACATTTATAGCAGCACAATTTGTAATAGCTAAATCTTGGAAACAACCCAAATGCTCATCAACCAATAAATAGATTTTTAAAAAGTGGGTTTTTTTAATATAATGGAGTACTACTCAGCCATAAAGAAGGAAAAACTAGAGACTATTATAGGTAAATGGACTCGAGACCATACTCATAAGTGAAATAAATCAGACCCATCTGGGTAAACACTATATTGCCTCCCTAGCATGAGAAACTGAATGAGTAAAAAAGATCCAAAGTGTACAATAGTGTGGCCCTGAATCAAGGCCAGCAGTTTTCTGTAGCTGTTGGTTTCAAGCAGGAGCCTAAAGTGGTATCTTTCTAAGGTCTGTTGGCCATTTCAGAACTTTAGAAATGTAATGGTCAATTCATTAGAAAGTAACAAATAACTAACTAAATAAATTTTATGAGAGAACTTCAAGATGGCGACCAGGTAGGCAGCAGAGAGAGAACCTCCTGGAGGAATGCCACTCAGACAAAGGACAGAAGGGAAAGAGGTGGGTATCCTGTACTCAGGAAGGATCTGAAATGGGAATTGAAGCCCTCAGAAAGACTGAGCAAAAGCTCTGCTGGAGGAAAGGATCAGAGATCGGCCATGGCACAGTTGGAGGGAGAGGAGAAGGAGAAAGTCACCGCTCCAAGCACACCCATGGTCTGTGCCCTTGTTCTGGCATTCACAGCTTCAGCTTCAGAGACCCACGCTCACGGAAGCCTCCCAACTCGGCCAGGGGAGAGTGGAGTTCTGAGAGCTGGTCCAGGGCTGGAGAGAGGAGGGCACAGCCAGGAAAAAGGCAACGGCAGTTGGGAGCAGTTGTCAAACCCAGTGTGAGAATGAGAGGTTGTGACAGCCACTGGGGCAGAGTCCCCACCCTGTGGCAACCTTCCAAATCAGTGCCTGGAGAGAATCAATGCAACTAGTACACAGCCCACTATGCCCGGCTCTGCACCTGCCTCCAGGTGGTGACTCCCTGCCTCTCTGCTGGGTGAGCCGTTACCGGTGGAGGGCAGCAGGGAACCTTGGCGGTGAGCCACAGTGGCTCCAAGGGATCTGGCTGAGGAGCGAACAGGGGCTCCAGCACCGCAACGGGAGGGAGATGCAGATGGAGGTGGATTGCATGGCTCCATGCCCTTCTCACTCCAATATCAGGCAGGAAGCACGAGCTGGCTTGCTGGGGCTCAGCTCCCACCTTGAACTCTCCCTGGGAGCACCTTGAGTCTCCGCAGCTTGAGCAAGCACCGCCTGTTCCTGGCAAAAATAGCACGAATCCACGGACTTCAGGACTTACCCCAAACTATTAATGTGAGCACCAAGAGGATCTCCTTACAGCTTGCACAAATGAACCTTGCATAAACCCATAGTAACAAATTAGATGAAAAGCAGCACACTGGAAGTCTGAAAAACAGCAACATACTCTATACAGCAGACCCGAGAAGATCCTCCAACTCTATTCTAGAACTAATCTTTAGATTCAGTTCATACCCTGAACTAACACAGTGAGAATGGGCCAGGGAGATTTCACGCCCTTATACCAAGCATCATAAGTTCATCCAATGCCCAGCTACAAGGGGTGGGGGATGGTAATACTGGAGATCGGGGGGAGGAGGAGAAGAAAGGGCCTCCAGCATCGAGGCAACGGGACAGAGCCAAACGGGTCACCGAGGGTGCCCCAACAGGGGTGTGTGCCCCATGGCAGCTCCGCTGTGGGCCCCGCAGCTGCTCCACTGAGAGCCCCATGGCTGCTCCGCTGTGGGCCCCACTGAAGGCGCCCCATGGACTGGACCTGCCCCCACCCATAGCATGGCGACGGGGTGGAGCGGGGTGGCCTGCTGTGAGCATGGGTGCTTTTCCACCTCTGACCATGGCAGTTTGTATACACCTATGTATGCTATAGTATGATCTGAGGTAGCCGTATATCTTCCCAAGGCGAGAGTCCAGGGGTATAGATAAACCCAGGAATACAGTTATTATCACAGGGAAGATGACTCATTGAGTGGTAGGGCAACGGAGATGAGGGAGGAGAAAATTGAATGATGAAATGGGCCATTATCTGTGTAACTGAGTAACATGTGAAGGTAACATTATATAGGACAGCATCCAGAGCTAATTCCCTTCTATGTTCTCTATAATTTGTATTTCCTCAAAATCGTTTTTGTATTAACAGAAGTGAAGATAACTTTATATTATGCAACATCCAGTGCTAATTCCCTACTGTATTCTCTATAGTTTGGTATTTCCTTTAATGTTTGTGTGATAACTAATGTGAAGATAACATTATGTAATACAGCGTCCAACCAGTGCTAATTCCCTACTATGTTCTGTATAATTTTGTATTTTCGATATTGTTTATGGCTTATTCTGGTTCATATGCCTCCATTCTTTTGTCTATAAAATAAATAAATAAATAAAAGGAAAAAAGTGTACAATAGATATTGTGAATTGGTAAGAAACTGTTCAAAAGAAAAGACAAACTGATGGGGGAAAGGGGAAAGGAAGAAAAGGAAAAAGAAAAAATATATACTTATACACAAGATAGTTAAGATAGTTATACAGCTAGTTTTTCTTAGTCCATTAAAAAGAAAAGTTTGGACAAGATATCATGCCTATATCTTGCACTCTGAATAACTACTACGAAGACAATATATTGTATTATGTAACTCTCCTACTAATCTGTTCTGAAATTCTGTTTTATTCTTATTTTCTTCTCTTTAAGATAAAAAATATATAAATAAATAAAGTATGGCTTTTAAAAACTCACTTTTATTGTCCCGTGTAGATACAATGTGTTGGCGTTACAAACAAATGACAAAAACTGACCCTGAACCCGCAAGAGAACTTCTTTCCTGTCACTAGGGCTTTTCCCTTTTCCTCCCTTATATACTTTCTCCATTTCTTCTTCCTCTTTTCCCCCTTCTCTTCCCTCTTTCCTTCTTGCAAAGCTTCCTTCCACAGGATCACGCAGAACAGAGGTTAAAAGCACAAACCCCCAGACTTGGAGAAGTCAAATCGTAACAACCACTCACCATTGCTGCAGTCCTTGGTGTTAGTTAAGCCCTTTAAATCTCTATTTCTGATCTATAAAACACAATGATGCTTTCTCATCTATAATATATGAGACTGTTTTAAAGTACCCACCACGTGGAACTGTTTTATGAACGAAATGTTAAATAGCTACAATGTTAGTTAGAGGCCGAGTAAGAACTGAACACAGTAGGTACAATGATCAGCTGTTATCACTGGCGCTGCACACACGGAAAGAGCTACTATAATGCATGTGTTTTTTTAATTTTTTATTGGAACATTTTAGATATACATAATGATAACATCATCATGGGAGATTTGCACCTGTACATGACACATCTTGCTTTTTTTATTCCCATTCCCCTCCTGTCTTTTGAGCCCCTCTTCTCCTTGTTTACCAAAGCTTTGTTTCCATTTTTCCTTCTATTCTTTTTTTCTTCCTTGTCCCTTCTATCATGGTTTGGGGCTTATTTTGCGAGGTGAAACAATATGATACAAGACATATTTTATAAGATTATTTCTAATCGTCACCCAAAGAATGATGTACAAAAGAGTGCAGGAAATCTGTCCACACACCATAGACCAGGAATCCAGAGAAGGGCCTGGATCTCATGATAATTTCCTGCATGAGTCCAGCTGAAGACCTAGAGCCCATAACAACGCCTCCCACAAATCCAACTGGAGGCCCAGAACCCACAGCAACATCTCCTGCGGGCATGTTTCATGGATTTGTGCTGCGAAGGCCCAAAGGTCAGTGGTGGAATCTAAAAGTCTGTGCCAGCAGGATGAAGGACCTGCGCCAGCAGGCTGAGGGAGCTGCACCAGAGCCAGGAAGTGATGTTCAAGGTGAGGACCAGAGCTCCCCTGAACAGTACCACAGCCGTCCTCAGCAACACTGAGGTCCCGAGCTCCCCTAATGGTGAAGACAGCTGAGCTCCCACCGGGAAAGTCAACACAGTAAGCTTCTCCAGGAGACTCGCAGCGCACCATCTTCCCCTCCAGAGCCAGGAAGTGATGTTCAAGGTGAGGACCAGAGCTCCGCCAAAATGAACCGAAGCTATTCTCAGTGCCAACAAGGTCCTGAGCTCCTTGAAGGATGAAAACAGCTGAGTTCAGGAAAGCCGGCATGACGAGCTCCTCCAAAAGAACCAACAGCTCCTTACAGCTTCCACCAGCTCCCAACAGCCTTTCTCTGCTCCCAGCATCCCCCCTCTTCTCCCATTCTGCCTCTTATGCTGCTGGCAACAGTCCCCAGGTGGGCTCCCACACCTAGCACTACACTTACTCAGTTCAACTGGGGGTTATAAGTTGACCACCAGTTGTCACCTGCTTTCCTTTCCCTCTTCCCTCTCCCTTGTACTCCTTTTCATTTGAACAATTTCACTTTGAAAACTAGAAATATTTTTGGAAAACTCAGGTGCTATAACTAAAATAATAGGCAACAAACCACTGCCTTTTGTGAAATCAATTCACACTGAGATCAATTCATACTAGTAGAAGAAAACTAAGGACCTGTTTATGACTATGACACTAACTTAAGAACGTAGTACATGATTATTTAGGAAGTACACTCAACATTCGGGCAGGTAGAGGTGTTTCTGCTAGAAATACTTTCCCTTTAAAAATTCTTTCAAATGTTCTTCCAATATGCCAGAAAAGCTTTTGTGTTAGCAGCTATAATATAAATAGTATAGTTAGGGGCTGCCTGTCCACTCCCCTCTACTTACTGTGGGACCACTACCCTCCACCCACCTCGATGTGGACAATGCCCAGGGCCAACCCCTCCCGGATTTTCCTAAAGCTTAGTACATGGAGTCAGAGATAAGAAAAGCAAAGACCTCCACCCACCCAAGGCTGCCTTAGAAAATTCCAAAGTTCCAAACCTAGATCCCTGCATGACCTTTCTTCATCTAAAGCCCATTGAGGGGCTAGAGCTATAGCTCAGTGGCACAAGCACCTTCCTGGCAAGCACAAGGTCCTGAGTTCAATTCCTGGTACCCATCCCCCAAAAAGTCACTTATTCTTTGGTTGCCTCATCTGTTACATGGAATATAACAGTTCTGATTTCCTAAGCTTGTACTATTGTAATTTGTGGCCAAGGCCCATTGAAAGTTCATGCTTATGGATTGTGAGAAAATGTTCACTTGTCCAGACTCAAAGAATGGACTATAGAGACAGGAAGAGCAGCAAAACTGAGACCTTTATTTCTCATCCTCGCAAGAACGGGGCACCAGCCCCACAAACAGACTGACACCCTCAGAGTGGCCACAAGGAGCAGCGTAAATCCTAATGCGGTGTCTCTTCCCCTTCCAGCCCCCAGTTCTCTCCTCCTTTCCTCACTGGCCAAGTACTACACTCAGTTAGCACCTAACTGCCTTACCTTGCGCCCTCTGTAAGCCATTTGCAGGTTTCTAAATGATTCAACTACAGGGGTCTAACTTTTGAAGTGCCAGTGCTTTTCCGGAGTTTGCATAGTGAGTTCCATACCTATTTCCCTGCCCCATTTTGTATAGAGACCTTGTCAGATGCGTGGCCTCAGTCACATCCATAGGGCAAAAGACCTTTTCCTGAAAACAGACCATTTAAAATTTTTCTTTCTTACAAACTGCATCTCATACATACATTGTAACAGAGTGAATTATGGGAAAGGACATGCACAAGAGATGCAGCTGACAAGACTCAGCCCCCTGTCAATCATCTGGTCCGTCATGCTCTGGAACATCCCAATGGGAGGCCCCTAGAGCTGGTGCCACATTTCTAAACCCCCACACCCTACGCGCCTGGAACTTGTACCATTTTCCTTTCACTGCTATGGGCCTGTGCAGCTGACCACACTACTGCCTAAAATTTGGGGGCTGTCTCCTCACCATCAAGGGTCACCTCCCATGGCCCATGTGTTGCACACAAGCACCCAGGAGCCCATCCCAGACCACATCACCCACGGTAGCAAGGTGGCGAGCCAGCCTGAAGGCAAGGCCCCTTTGGGGAAATTTTAGAAATAATTTTTATTTAGTCTCCTCTTTCCCACTTTTCATGTCCTTGCTTGCTCATTTCACGCACAGACCAGAGAGTTAAAGGCCACTCTGTTGCTTCAACCTCTGGCAACCTGCATCCTAGTTGCCAGGGGCCCAGCCAACCTGGCCTCACTAGACCCAATTCCTCTCTCGGGAGTTGATCCCCAGGTATGCTACAACGGCACCCCAAAAGCAGGTTGTCAAGACCACCAAGTAATCACTCAACCCAAGGACCCTAACCTACAGTATATCCTCATAAAAGGCAGCACTCCCTCAAAAGGGAGGCTAGGCTGGTGCTAAAGCCCATTATCGATAAATTTTAGACTACAGAGTTGCTGGTGCCCTGCTAGTCCCTGGATAAGACATCCGTTTTACCAGTATTCAAGCCATCAGGAGAGTATCACTTGCTACAAGATTTCAGCATCATCAGCGAGGCAGTAGTGCCAACTCACCTCTTGTGACAGATCTGTACACATTCCTTGCACAGATCCTGGAAGATACTACCTTCTTCTTTGTCTTTGATCTCAAGAACACCTTCTTTTCTATGCCCATGGACTCTAGTTCCCAATACTTATTTGCCTTTGAATGGGAGGGTCCCTAAACTGGGCTCTGCCTACAGTATACTCAGGCTGTCCTGCCTCAGAGGCTTACAGATAGTCCCCATCTGTTTGTGCAGGCCTCTGCTTGAGACTTGAGAGACTTGAATGAAGCTTGAGAGGGGAGGCCTACTATAATATGTAGATGACCAAGTGAGGCATGGTGCCACACGCAGGAGCCTGAGGCAGGAGGATCACTACAAGTTTGAGGCCAGCCTGCACTACATGGTGAGACTCTGTTTAAAAAACCACTAGATATATATTTATATATATAACTAGGTAGATGACCTCATTTGTAGTCCCACCTAGGTGTTATCTGATGAAAACACTGTTGAAACCCTCACTCTCTTAGCAAAGATATCCCAACATAAGGCCCAGATTTCTCAACACAAAGTAACCTGTCTGGGGTACATTTTAATACTAGGACAGAGACAATGGTCCTTTGGGAGAACAGAGGTAATTTCCCAGGTGGATCCTCCAAAGTCTAAACAATAGCTGAGGGTTTTCTCAGTAGTGGCTACAAGGTAGGGGTGTGAGAACAAGGTACTGTCTTCTAGAATCTGTGCAAAGTATACCCCATTTTGGAATAAAACCCCTAGAATGGACCCCGGCCACTAAGGAGGGATTTCAGGCCCTGCAATGGGCCCTGATACAAGCCCCAGCATTAGAAGCCCCAAAGCAAGCTAAGCCTTATTCTCTTTTATGCCTGAGGAGAAGACAATAGCCCCTGGAATGCTAACAAACCTGGCCAGTGGCCTACTTCTCTGAATGACTAGATGGGGTAGCACAGGGGTGGCCCAACTGCCTACAAGTAATAGCTGCTAATAACACTTTTAGCCCAGGAAGCCAGTAACACTGGAACAGAAGCTCTTGGTTCTAAACCCACACCAGACTAAGGTCTTGTTGAAGCTCAGGGAATATTTGTGGAACACTGGATAAAGGCTCACTAAATACTAGGCCACCCTTATCAAAAACTCAGACATTACTCTTCAGGCTTGTACAGTTCTAAACCCAGCTACCCTCGTCCCAACTAACCAATAGGTAGAACATGAATATAAACCATAGCCCAATGTTATGGCAGCCTCTCTGATCTAGAGACCTCTGATGGGGACAGCAAACACATGGTGCACTGATGGCAGCAGTTTTGTAAAGGGTGGCATCAGGAGGGTGGACATGCCATAGTCAGCCTCACCCAGAGCATTGAAAGCAAAAGTACTCTCCCCTGGACCTCACCCCAAAGAGCACAACTTATTGAACTCACTCAGGCTCTTCAACTTGTACAGGGGAAAAAAGGGTCAATATATATATTGACTGTAAGTGTTCCCATCTGCCTTCCATGCACACACTGCCACTTGGAAAGAAAGGGGACTTTTGACTAGTCACCAGTCACCAAGAAAACATGAACCAGAGATCCTCAAACCAGTAAATCTTCCAAATCAGGTATCAGTTGTCCATTTCCAGGGACATCAAGCTGCCTTGGGTCAGGTTTCCCAGGGTAATTCAAAGGCAGAATTGGCTGCCAAAGAGGTTGCCTTCCAATATAACTCTGGCCCATCAATAACTCTCCCCATGGTCCCATTCCAAGATCTTCACTTGGAACCAGGGTACTCTACAGAAAAGCTTCAAATAATTCACGGTGAGGAGGAGTTTAAAAGAACCAGTGGTGGTAGAGACAGAAGGAACCCCTGGGGAGAATTAAAAGGCCCAAGTCCTTTTAGAGGGTAGAAGAAGCAGCCTATGTGTGGCTATGAGCAGCAAGCAGTTTTCAAGCAGCTTCGTGGATTAAAGTTGACAGGTCATGGTTTTGGCACCTGCCTATGTACAGGTAACACTGTCCGTCCTAGTGCAGGTTGCCAGGCCTACCCAAATTCCCCTATTCGCCCACAAGATCAAACCCCTAGCAATAAGCCCAATAGCCAATCAACCAAGTGCCGACTCTTAGGGGGTGGAGACAGGACTTCTACCCATAAAACAGGACCACAGTCCTAGATTCAGCAGCGACTCAGGTCTGAGCGCCCCTACTCCTCCCCCAAATGGCCTTGTACCGCCTCTTGCAATACCTGCAATAAAGTTTTTGCTTTGCACTGGTCTTCTCTGACTCCTCTTCCTCTTCCTGTGCTGGAGAGACAAACCTGGCTAGGTGAGTCTGGGGTCCAGGTGACTCTGGGACCCACCGGCCTTAACAGTGGGATGTGGGGCCCTGGTTGTCTTTGCTGCAGTGAAGACAATGGAAAGTCATTAAGTCCTATATGATGTCTTCCACCCAGGGCAGGATGCTACCACACTAGGGTATGGCACATACCCTTTCTATAGGGCCTGAAGTCAATGACATTTAACCCAAGCTGTAAGGTATGCCCTATCTGTGCCCTCCATAACCCACAGATCCACCTACCCTCATTGCCTAAACCAAAATAATAGCAAGGGACCTCCCCTGGGAAAGATTAGCAAGTAGATTTCACCCACATGCCTCTAAGTAAAGGGTACAGGCATCTCTTGGTATGCACAGATACCTTTACTGGCTGAACAGAGGCTTTCTCCACCAGGTCAGAATAAGCCTTGGAGATGGTAGAATTCCTTCTTAAGGAAGTGATCCCTTAATAGGTCCATCCAGAGTGCAAATGGATCCACCCTCACATCTCAAACTATATAGGGAGTTACCAAATTTCTAGTAATTAAATACCATTTCTGTGTTGCCTGTAGGCCCTATGCCTGGAGTCCTCAGGAAAAGCTAAGCATAGCCACGCTGTGCTAGGAAATCCACCATAGGTGGATAGATTTCCTTAATGAGACCACAGGCTGCCCCCAAATCCAAACAATCTCAGCCAATCTGAGATGCTTTATGGAGGCCCTTTCTGACATCTAACCTGATTCAGGGCCTGAAACAGGCCCTTCAGGAACATGAAAACAAGATTCTTCCACTCCCAAGAACTAACAACAATTGTCAGCTCAAGATCTTCCCCAGGTGGGCCCCAGGACCAACTCACCCCCAAATAGAAAGCCCCTTACACAACCCTCTTAACCACACCCTCTGCCACCAAGACACAGGGAAGAGATAATTGAAATCACCTTTCCAGGGTAAAACCCAGCCCAGCTTAAACACCAGCAAACACAGAAGGGAGACCACATATCTACAACCATGAGCTGGTGAATGGCCTCGAGTTCCTTTACAGAAAAGAAAACACCCACTAACCTGCTAAGTCAGACAAGTAAACTAGTTTGCTCCCTCTAGATAAAAAGGAACGATCAGCCCCATCCTGGGACTAGGGCTCCTCCTGGCTGTCTCATGTAGCTAGTTTCACTACTGTGACTAGTGACTAGTTTCACTTGCTTGCCGTGACTTACACTTGAGATACTTATCCTAAGTTGTAAAATGACTTCTTTTGGCCTGTTTTGTTCTTCTTTGGCCTAGGATCCTCTTGGGTAGCTCAAGGATTTGCTCAAGAACCATAAGCAGTAATTACCTACACAGAACCTTGAAATCTAACCCATCTTGTATTGAATTCTTTTAACCGCAACTTGGCCAAGGATGGGTGACTATGCCTTTGCCCATCTTCTGCTAGAGCATTTCCAAATAAGTGGAGACTGTCTCCGGATCCCTGAGGCTGTACTGTCCAAGTACATTGGGTAGTTTCTGCTTTCTTAGCATAAATCCATTGAAAAGCAAGCAAATATTGTGAGTCAGGATGCAATAGGATACAGAAAGCATCCTTAAGATCTAAGACAGCAAACCAAATCTTGTAGTTCTACTCAGTAGTTCCAGAATGAGTTCAAGGCCAGCCCGGAAAGAGCCTGTCTCCAAACAACAAAAACAAAACGAGTGTCCAGGGGACTTGAGCAAAACAGGCACTGATGCTCCACTATCCAAAGCACAATTAATATTTTTACCTGCCACCTCAAGAGTTGCCTGAGGCTCCTGCAGGTGGATATCCATTTTTTTGAGTGATGCTTTGAAAGACCTTGGGCATCTTCAGTCTTCTAGGGCCCGAAACGGGAGCAAGTGGCCTCTCCTTGCTTCAGAAGAGAGGGCAGCCTTGGCTCAGTGTTTTCACTCTGTACAGAGGGGACGCATCCCAGGAGGCCCTCACTTACTGCAGTCTTTTCACCATTGTCCAGGCTCCGCACAGCGCTAACAGCCATGTGCTGTCTTATTCTGCCTCTCTGTCTGTGGAGTTTCGGGGTCTTTTTGAGGAGGAAAGGCTTTGATTTTTAATACCAAAGCAGTAAATTAGGCCTGTCTCATATCTTCAGTCATTTCCACCAGGTCATGGCACTTCATACTTTTCCCTGGTTGTTGAAGACCCAAAGGTCAAGTTTGAAAGTTCATTAATAGAGGTCTGAGGACTCAGAACCTGCTTCTGTATATTTTTGTGAATACTTGAGGCAGACCAGCTAATAAAATATTTTCCAAATGAAACTTGTCTTTCCTGTGAATTGAGCTTAATATTACTATACTTACAGAGGGTTTCAGTTAAGCACCCAAGGAATAAAGCGGGGTTTTCTTCCTTGTCTTGGGTGATTTCTCGAATCTTCCCGTAACTGACTGGCTCACTTACACATTCTATCATCCTTCAATTAAATAAGTAATCATTTCACCATGTGTCTCACAATCCACATTTCCAACCTGGCATTGCCAACCAGGATCTCTTGGGCACTGTAATGGAATATACAGCTTTGGCACTATTTTGGGCAGGTACGTTGTCAGCCTTAGCCTGTGCTGTTGCCCACATATGGGCCTTTTCTTTATGGCAACAGTACATGAAGATCCAAGCTAGATCATAAGTGTCAGGACTGGCCTGAGTGTGACCTAAGAGACCCCATGCTTCTCCTTATAAACAATGGGAAACGATAGGTTGCCCTGGTAACCAAGAAGTTAGGGCGATGAAGAGATTTAACATGGTGCCTGCAGTCATCCTGATGCCAACTCTATGTGTGTCAACTTGCACTGATTGCCCTCACAGCTTTGAACTCAACACTCTTTGGGACTCTGAAACCCTGACCCCACCCTAAAAGTCTCTATATTCAGCCTCCAGATAGCTGCTGACATCACTCCAATGTCAGCCTGCCTGTGGGTAGGGGAATAAAATCGGATCTTTCCCACAGCCTCAGTCTCTGGGTGTTGCCTCACTCCACCACTCACCTAACAATAAGTTAGAGTCAAAATCTGAAACCTGGGCCAGAGATATAGCTCAGTGGCAAAAGTGCCTGCCTGGCAAACACAAGGTCCCAAGTCCAATTCCCAGTACAAAAAAAAAAAAATCTGAAACCTGCCTATGGATCTACCTGGGTCTTCTGAGAGTTGTTTCAACTTCTGTTTACTTTGAGACAGGTCACTCATGGAGAAGAGGACATGTACTTTTATGGCATCCTGCCCCCCCCCAGACTTCTCAAAGTGGACACATATTAACTCTTAAATCATTGGAGTGATAAGAAGTGTTGCTTCTTTTTCACTAGCAGGACAGAGGAGGAGGACGGGGATTTTTGGGAAGGGGGAGAGACAGCCTCATAAGAACTGGGAAGTGGACCTGGAAGAGGATGAAGTAGCTGAACTAATTTTAGAGTCCTCCTCAGGGTCCTCTACTGGATCAGCTGCTGGTGCCACAGGCATCTGGGGTGCTGTGTTTGAGGCTCTCAACAGTTAAACTTCTACAGGGTCTGGATCCATTTGACTGGTCCTGCTGGCACAAAAGCATAACAGATCACACAAGGTGCATGGAATTTTGGGTCTTGATACGAGCTCATAACAACCTGGACACAGGAAATATCTGTCCATGTTTCCTCCCTCCTACAGGATAAATAAAACTGGAATATCATTTTAAAATTTAGAGTCCCATTGATAAACCATATCTCCCCACTTTGTAACTTATATTGACCCCAAAGAGTTGCAAAAAAAATCACCCTTTTCTTTTTTAAATCCTATGTCTTAAAAAGGTCCCAGTCTCACAAAATACAGCCTAATTTTGAGTGGGATAGACACCCACATATTCCAGCAAGGTGTAGTGTATGCTTTCAAGATTTCTCTTGTGTATTTCTGGAAAAAAATGAAGGAAAAGAAAAACAAAAGAAAAAGATGAGAGCCTAGTTAGGTCCCCAAGCTCAGGCTGTGGGAGCCGCCTGCCTCAAAGCAGGTGCCCGCTGTGCAACAGCAGCAGCCTAAATGGGGTCAGGCTTTATTGGGCAACCTGCCCAAACCAGGTCACACTACATGTGCAGCTTGCCCCAATTTTGGAACCAGAACTGCCCAAGGGAAGGGGCACCTCTTCTCTGTCACCCTAAAAACAGAACCACAGATGATTGGCAGCTCTGCCCTGTTTTCTGTGGCTAACAAGTCCAGGAATCCCTGCTAGTCATACTGAAATCTAAAATCTAGTGCTCGTGTCCAGAGTAAACCTCCTTGTTCCCAGAACAGAGCTACTCTAACATTTATTAACAGATCAGGAAGTGTCTCAGTTATTTTCTTCTCTTTGCTGAGACAAAATACCCAATGCCCAAAATTAAGGGAGAAAGGGTTGATTTAGCTTGTGGAGATTTCAGTCTATAATCAGCAGGCTCCAAGGCAGGGTGTCAGGACACAGGGGCAACACTTCAAGGAGGCACAAGACAGAGAAAGCAGCAAGAGCTAAAAGGGGGGAAGCAAACCTCTTTTCCCTCCTTGTAGCTGCAGATGTTCACAAAATAAGGACCCTGACCCCCTGCTGAATCACTTTAAAGTTTAAAGCTGAACTTCTAAACTTCTCAAGTTGACACAGTGAATATCCTAGAGCAGCCAGGACAGGTCCTTTTCACCCCAGGATGCAGAACTGGTGAGTTACTTAGTTAAACTGCTAGATCCCCTCAAAATGACAAAATGTATCAATCATAATAGGAGGAGAGGGCATTGTACCCAAGAACTGGGTTTTGCTGGTTGTGGTGCACACCTATAATCCCAGCACATGGGAGGCTGAGGCAGAAAGATTGACATGAGTTCAAGGCCATGCCTGGGCTACATAGTGAGTTCAAGGTCAGCTTGAACTACATAGCAAGAACTTTCTTTTAAAAAAAAAAAAAGTACAGTTTTACTCAAAAATTTACCCCAAATATTTGTAGGGACTTATAACACACACAAGGAACTCAGAGAGTCCACAGATGTCACCCAGCACCTACAGATGAACCTAAAGCTCACATATTAGGGAAAACAGAGGCCAAACACTTCCCCTTCCCTCTCCCAAGTGAGTTTTCTGACAGATGAAAATTTGGAGACATAGCATAAGAAGGCAGTGGGACTTTCATACAGAAAAGATGAGGAGAAATGTAAACCAGTGGTCTCCTTCCCAGTTTGAGTCTATAGGTGTCCCCAGGTCCCATAGGTAATGCCAGTTATCAGCTGAATGACCGTTTGAATCTGCATAGCTTAGAACATGTTCCTGACCCTCAAAAAGGGGGGTGGCAGCATCAACTGGACCAAACTTATGCCCTCTAAGAAAGAGGGAGAGCTAGAGTGAGAGTGAGAGACAGAGAGACAGAGGGAGAGAGAGAGGGTCAAAAGAGCAGTTTGGAGGACCTCCCTCAGGCTAAGGAGTTTAGGACCCACCCAAGAGCATGTGTGCTCTGGGAGGTTGCTTTCTCTGTTGAGACTAGGAGACTAGTTCTCTCCACTGTGCCTCAGGATTGGGGTTTCCCAGGTTTGTTGTGTGAGAAACTTTGCTCAAGACACTGGATGGGGCTTCAGCCTTACTTTCTGTCTTCCTGGGAGAGCAAGCTATCCAGGGGCCCATCTAATCCAGGAAAGGGTATGACGCTCATCTAAAGGAGTCTGCTACAAGTCCTGGAGAATGCCTCTGACTTCTCTTTCCGTTTCTGTTTAGAGTGAGTGCATCTCTTGCCTTTTATGCGCAATCATTCATTTTCTAGGAGCTTAGGCGTTTCTAACTGCTGTAGACTTTGTAGATGGAAAGAAAGAAAAGAAAAGCAGGAAAAAAAGATAAACTATGCTTCAGAGACCAAGGGGTTGAGAAGAATGAGGAAGAAGAAAGGGAAAAGAAAATAATAATGAGAAGCCTTTTCGTGGCAATTACCAAAGCCACCCTCCCTCCTGATGTCTCTTTTTACCTCCTGGCTGGCTCACCGACAGAAAATGTCTCCAGGCTGGACCTGAGAGACTCTTGAAGATGAAGTAAGGACATTAGTATACCCCTCTGCAGTGGCTTCACTGATTTCCATTACGGAAAAATAATTTTCAGGATGCTTCAGTAAGAGGCGTAAAGGAAGGATTTATTAGAGGTTTAGGACACACTGGAAAGTGGAGTATGGGTGCTCGGGGAAGTGAGACACATTACAGTTTGGAACTGGAAACATTTATACTTCTCTTGAGGGGGTGGAGAGCTTGGAAAAAAGTAGCCCATACCCCTCTCCCCAAGTATACTTAGTCGGTTCCACAGGCATGGCCTTTTTTTTTTCTTGATAGATGATTTAAACATTCTCTGGATTATCTCAGCCTGATGCTTACTTTTTTCTTTTTGTTTTCATTGTTTTTGAGACAGGGCCTCACTATGCAGTTCAGGCTGGCCTTGAACTTACTATGTAACCCAGGCTGGCCTCAAACTTGTAGTGATTCCTGCCTCGGCCTCTTGGGTGCTAGGATTACAGGCATGAGCCTATCTGCTGCTTACATTCTTAATTGGACTCATTTATGGCCTTTTAGAGATGAGTCTGGTAGGGAAGGAATATAAATCTAACCAGACAGATGTTGACATGAGTTGTCTCTACCTTTTGGTCAAGTTGTCTTTATTTTAGAGTCAAATTCCTGCTCCTAAGTTAAAGTCTAAATTTTTAAATGGAGCTCTGCTCCAGTATGTAAGGGATCATCTTATCTGTAGCGCCACAAAGCTAGACTCTGATGAAAATACAGCTGGGGTTAAATTTCTTATGAGGTTCAGGATACCAAGTGTCTCCACAAAAGACTCAGATAGCTCAGGACTGAGTTAGTACTTAAGGACATATTTTAACCCTCAGGTGTTATGGTTTGTATTTAGATGTCCCTCCAAAGCCTTATCCAGTCATAGGTGGGGCATTTTCAGAGATGGCTATATCTAGAGTATGTGATTGGTTCATGTAAAATGCTGGAATTAAGAGTGTGTAGTTACTAAATCAGTCCACTGATTGTTTGTGACCACCCGAACCCTGGTAGCCTGGATAGAGTATAAAAGGGGCAGAGAAAAGCTACCGAGGTCCCTTGCTTGGTTGGTTTTGCTGTCTTCTGCCTGCCATGCACTGTTTCTTCTCTTCAATGCCGCTCTGCCAAGCCACCCTGCCTTGGAGCCAGTTGATTATGTACTAAAACCTCTACAAACCATGAGCTGAATAAACCTCCTCCTCCCTAACTTTGGGTGTTAGGTATTTTGTCTCAGCAACAAGCAAAGTAACAAAACACCAAGGAAACAAACCCTTAACCCTGAAAAAAAGAAGTTCTTGTAAAACTAAGCCCACCTCCAAGTGCAGTTCAGAGTCTTCCTAGAGATAGCTGGATTTTGCAGAATATGAATTCCCAGTTTTGGGCTCATAGCTAAACTTCTCCATGAAGCCACACAAGGCCCTGACCATGAGCCTCTAGAATGAATTAGAAGACAGCTGGAGGCTTTTCAAAAACTCAAGGACTTGTTGCTATCTGCTCCTGCTTAGGAATTCCTGATTTAGTTAAGCTATTTATACTCTGTATAGCCAAAAGGCAGGGCATAGTACTGGGGATCCTTACTCCTAGGCTGGGAGATACTGCTTGGCCTGTGGCTTACCTTTCTATATATTGAGAGTCTGTGCCATATGGGTAGTCTGGATGCCCAACACTTTTGGTTGATGAAGCCACTAAATTAACTCAAGAGCGCCCAGTGGAGGTTCAAATCCCCACTGGGCTCAAAGTGTTCTTAAAGGACACCCATAGCTAACTGGAGGGAGGCTATCTACATAGCAAGCTCTCCTGTTAGAATCTCCAGGGATTACTCTCAAGGTTGCTTCCTACCCCAGGAGATGGCCTACTTCACTCATTTGCAAAACCTATAGAACAGGTTTACTCTAGCAGGCTTTAAAGGCCAATCCTTAGATAACGTGATGCAGATTCACCTTGGGAGCAGTTACATGAGTAATGAAGAGTTACAGGGCAGGTTATACAAATATTAGCCTCCCAGAGGTGATGGAGTAAAGCTGCTTCCTTCAAACACCTTATTGCCCTTTCCCATACCTTACTATTAGGAGAAAACAAGGAAGTCAACATCTGTACTGACTCCAAATGTTTTCTTAGTGCTTCACAGCCATGAGGGCGTAAGGAGAGAAAAGAGACACTTAACACAAAAAGAAATCTCTCCAATTAAGCATGGGCCTGAGATTCTTTCCCACCTAGAAGCAGTGTGGCTACCAACGTGTAATACACTGCAGAGGACATCAAAAGGGCAATTCTCTCATAGTCCAGGGGAATGTCTTGGCAGTTCGCAGTGCCAAACAGGCAGCACTAAAAAGGGCCTCACTGACAGCTTTAGTACCTCTAACTCCTAAGTATAAGTACAAGGCCTTCCTATTTAGAGACTGAAAAGGAATGGGCAAGGCAGTGAGGACATACATCAGGAAAGGGTGGCTGGTACACTAAGGAGAAAGATCACCAAGTTTTATTAATTCCAGGTGATCAATGGAAAGTTATTAAAGGAATCATGCTTCATGCTGCCTAGGAAGAGAGGCAATGACTACCTGAGTCAAGGGTGCTTTGGGGAAAAAAATCCTTAAATCCACTATTAAAGAAGTTACAAGGGCTTGCCTCCTTTGCTTTTGAAACAATCAAGAAGAAAAAGCAGCCTCCACTTTTCCTTTACCTACATCTTTCAAGTTGCAAAACCTCTTGGGTTCATCTACCAAGGATTAAACCTGTTCCTTTTGAGGCTTTACAAGATCAAGAAGTCAAGGAGACAGACCTATGATGAATACTGCTGTGAGCCTGTGGAGGATTTGTATGTACCATTCAGGAAGAAGAAGGCTGATTCAAGATAAATTAGAGAAGTTTATATTAGGGTCTTGGCCTAGCCCCAATCTCATAAATGAGTGGACAGAGAAAGAAATCACTTAAATAAAAGAGACAAATGGTACGAATTTAGGGCTCCAGAAGGATCAAAACCTTCTTACAGAATTCAAGATTCCCTGGGGATTCAGACAAAGAACTTCACTGGGGGGCCAGGGTTTATTTGGTTTTCAGACAAAGGAAGGGGATACTGTGGCAAGCCTGGGAAAGTAGCAGGACCTTGAGAGGCAGTTCAAAGACTTCTCCAGGTAGTAAATTTTGTCAATTAAGAGAACTGTCTTATCTCTAAGGTTGGCAGCTTTATTGCGCTGGAATAGGGAGTATCAGCAGCCCGTGTTCTTAGTTGCCTCAGTTGTGGTTATCTTGACTTCAGAGCACCATGCATTTGCTCTTTTCCAACACAGCCAGAGCTCCCGGTGTTCAGCAACTTAACCCTGTACAGCCCGGTCTCCAACAAGTTTATTCTCTTTAAATATATCCTCTCACAGCTACACTCTGCTAAAACCACAGTTCACTTTCTTCTTAACCCTTATACCATTCTCCAATGGGGAAATGAATGGTTTTCCTAACTAGGCCCATCAATACATCAAAAATATAAACCAAGATGCATGCTGGGTTTGTGGACAATTTACCGACTCTAGTGCATCTGGACTACCATGGTGGGTACCTCCTCTATAGGGAGATAATTGGATAAAACTTTAAAATTTTATGTAACAGCAACAAAGCACAGTGATAATTTTGAAACTGGCTACTGGGTCTAATGTTTTCCACTGGCCAATAAATGAGACTATTCATCAAAAGGCCCACAGGTAGAATTTTTCTCTAGCCACAATTAATTAATAGAAATCCTGATCTATCCCAGACTCCTAACTAAAACTCCCATGATGAAAAATAACCATCAATTCATAAATATTTTCAGGTTCAGGCTGAACATCTATGGCTAACGTATATTCTGGGGCAGCTCAGCAAAGTAGCATCCCTTTGTTGAGAACAAACAACACCCCTTATGATAAGTGGAACAATGCAACCCAAAATATGGATTGGATTCCCATGTATTGGGGACCACTACAAAGTGGCTCTGAGCAGGATTTAATATTAACCCATTGGCTTTTCCCATTTACATGTGAGTTGTCTGAAGCTTAGGCACCTTGTCTGCAGATGGGCAGCTGATTCATAGTAAATGAACCTCTATGAGTCACTGGTCACTGCTGAGGCCTGTATTGCCCTGTGACACTATGACGCCTCAAGGACAAGGTGACCGCAGCCAAGGATGCTTGGCTCCTACCCCTATGAACTTCAAGGAGACTAGGCTGCAGGCATCTCACCCCTGCTGTGAAGACCTTCCTGGAGATTATGTACTTCTCCTAAATTAACATAATATTACTTGGAAGAGTCCTTGAAAGGATTCCCAAGTCCTGCCTGGATTCCTGCATTTTCTGCGGTATTCACACCTCCCCTATTTGTAAACCTAATAAATACGGGCAACCCAGAAAACTCTTTGGCTAATTCAGAGAATATAGAAGCTGAAAGAGAATTAGTCCCTCTTGGAAGCCCTGAAATCATATTCCATTATCTCATTTTTATTTACGCCTTCATCCGTCCACTCGCTTGGGAGATTGCGGGCCTGATCAGCCTGCAATAACTTAGGGTTATTTAACCCGGTTTTTGATACTACACAGAGCTGTAATCACACTATTGTGTTAAAAGGTACTATGTACTGACATTTTGCTACTGATTAGAAGGCAAGAGCTAGAATAAGATGGCCAGGCCCAAAGAGTACTCAGTGGCTCTGTGGCACAAACCTATGGCCTTGGTAGCTTCCAGGACAGATACGAAGATATACATTAGAGTACCCACGGGTGCAAGGGCACTGGCTTAAAACCGTAGACTGACTTGTGACATCAGTGGACCAGATCCGTTTTTCACTGCTATGATCATTTTGCTTCTATCTTTATCTCCTAAACAGGACCTGAGGATGTAATGGGGCACACTGAATTGCTTACTAACCACACACAAAAAGCTCTCAATGACACTGCAGAGGGTGTTTCATTATGAAATTCAGAAGTAAAAATGATGAGATAATCCATTTTACACAACCATATCGCCCTAGATATTCTAACAGCAGCACAAGGTACAATCTGTGTGATTATGAAAGCAGAATGCTGTGCATGCATTCCTGACAACTTGGCATGGCAAGGGCTATGTCTACAAACTGGTGCAGCGTCAGCCTCTGCCCAAAGCATTGATGACTGGAGAATACCCGGCATGGATAAAAGTTCTCATTTCTCTGGCTATTGTACTCTGCATGGGATTCTCTTACATGGCATGATTCATTGTTGTTGTGAGCTAATGCCTCATATGCCCCTGCCCTCTCTCCCCTTTTTTTTTTTCAAGACAAGGTCTCACTGTGTAGTTCAGGCTGGCCATGAACTTTCTATATAGCCCCAGCTGGATCTGAACTCTCAGCGATCTGCCTGCCTCAGCCTCACAAATTCAGGGACTATAAGCATATGCCACCACACCCAGCTGTTCCTGCCCTTTCTGACAGACTACTGAAGAGTGATAGTTTACAAATAGCAAAACCTGTATTCCTGTCTCCTTCAGTTCTTCCAGGAGAAGACTTTCGGTCTAAAGTCTCAGGAGGAGACTTTTGGTCTAAACTGGCCCAATTAAGACTGTAAGGAGTTGGAGCTGGGGATATAGCTCAGTGGAATAAGCGCCTGCCTAGTTAAGTGTAGGGTCCTGAGTTCAATCCCCAGTACCGCCAAAACATAAAAGACTGTAAGTAGCAGGCTGAGAAAATTCAGTGAATGTTTTTTCTTCTTTCAGTACCAGGATTAGACTCAAGGCCTTCCACTTGGTAGAATGTTGCTAAAGGGGACCCTCTGATTGTGTTTCTATATTACCATGGGAAGACTGCTCAGCCCATGACCAGTGACTGCTTGTGTCCAGTTATGAAAACTTGACTTAATGCATGTTAGTAGATATCAAAAGAAAATTATTTTTGGCTCTTTGTAACAGGGTCTCACGATGTAATTCAGGCTGACTTTGAATGTACGTATCTGTTGGGTTCTTGCTGCACCCCAGGAAGGAACAGCAATAAGAATGAGGAAAAAAAATAGAGAAGAGCCAAAAGCTGGGATCAGAAGATCCTCTCTCCCCCAAGCAGAGAAGGGGAACTGACCAAGAACAGTAGAGCACTTATACTCTCGGGGAGTTGATTAATTTCAGCCTCAATGCCCAGCAATCAGTAAACGAGCTACAATGGCTTGTTTACGTGACTCGAGGGGCTCCCTGTGTGCTCCAGCTGGCTTCATCCCTCACGTGCCTTTACTTTCCAGCTTCAGCTGCTCCCAGCACTAGAATTACATGGACCCCCTGCCTCAGCCTCCCAAGTCTTGGAATTACAGGCATGCACCACCACACCCAGCAAGAAATTTCAGGCATTACAAAATAGAACTGCAAAACTCCTCCAGACACTTATGAGCCCTTTCAACCTCCAACTGAACCTGACACAGAAGAAATACAACTCTTGACCTGTTAGAGGTCAATGTGCCAAGTTCATGGCCCACACAACACTGCGGAATGAAGTCACAAACTAAAGCAAGAAGTTAGGAGCGTTTTATTGGAAATAAGGAGGAAATAGCTGCTGGATTTCCAGGAGGGGTCCACTTTTGTCAGGGGTAATTTATATAGCGAAGTCAGTGTGGGTACAAAGTGGGTTAAAATACAATCAACCTATAGGATAATACGTATGGTTGCTTAGCTAATATTGATCCAATGAGGAAACTAGTCATGTAGCAAGTACTTGGAAAGAACCAAGACATTTTGGGGAGGGATGGGTCTACCTGTTATAGTCACCCATCTGGGCTACTGATGCCTAGCTAGACTTACTGAGCCAGGTGATGCTAATTACAATATAATCTCACCTTACTCTTCATTGCCTAAGGAGGCAGGTAGGCCTGATATCGTATCTTTATCTTGAGGCTTCCAGCCATAATTTTGACGTCATTATTTTTATGCTGACTTCCTTAAGAGCCCAGTCCCTCTCCGACTGTACATTAATTTCTATCTCACTTAGCTGCCTATAACATAGTTACAGTGACAGGGACCTTCTCTGTGTGGGAAAACGAAATCCCCCATATATCTGGCAGGGCAAGAGTTGCATGGTCTCTGCAAGGCAGTGTCAAAGTCCCTACTCAGCTGGAGATTCCTAGACCAACATTAAGCTCAATATCCCTTAAAGACGTCAGGGGGCCGCGTCTCTCGGGGGCGGGGGGGGGGGGGGACAATATAGGTAGTATGATTGGAGGCTGCTAACCCCTCCCCTGCTCACCCGAACCTGAGTAAGGCCCCAGGGCAACCCCTACCACACACCTTGTCTTAGGTCAGTGCGGGGAGCCTACCACACTCTTGCTGCAGCCGGCTGTTTATCCTCACTGTCCTAGGCTTACTAAATGGAGATGGAAATAAGCAAAACAGAGACCTCCAAAGCTATCCTGAAAAATTGCAATATTCCAAACCAGGATGTACTCTGGCTAGACTGCCCCTCTCTCCATGCATGCCCCGTAGTGACCTTTCTGCACTTGGAGGTCGTTGAAGGTGTAGGCATACGGGCCGTATCTCCCGCACACAGTTATCACACTGAATTTCGCATAGGAAAGGACATGAGAAGTAGAAGCGAAAGACAGGATGCAGCGCCCTGTCGCGTTGCGTCACTCATGCTCTGGGACATCCCACTAGGAGACGCCCTAGCAATGGGGCAATGTTTTAAACCCCACACCCTGATCCTTAGCGCTCTGCCTGCCGGCTCACTCTGAGCGTACCTCGCCTAATAAACTATGATGCTCGTGGGCTAAGTGCTTGCCGCTAAAGCCGCCCCCCAACTATGATGCTCTCCTGACCAGCGCGCGCAAGAACCTAGGAACCTGTCCAGGACTCCATCACCCACGGTAACTGCCTCTCGCCCCCCCCACACACACATACACGCCCTTTTCTTTTGTACCGGCTGATCCAGGACCTTTGCACTAAGCAACATCGTCACCCCTTTATATGAGCCCGGGTCCCGCTAAGCTAAGTTGCTAAATAGTGAAGGCTGGGACTGAACTCGCGATCCTCCTGCTTCAGCCTCCCAGACTGCTGGGATAACAGGCACGTACCAACAAGGCTAAATAGCTAGTTCATTTTAAAATCTGCTTCTCTCCCTTTCACCTGAAAACGAGCCAAGTTGGGGCAGCAGAGCTTGACCAGCCAAACGGCTGCTGGCACTGCGTTCTTCACCGTTTCTGCCGCAGCAGCCCCAAAGTCAAGGTCCGGGCGGCGAGCGCCAGGGCAGTGGAAAGAGCCGAGGCGAGAGAAGCCGAAGGGGCCAACGCCAGCGGCAAGGGCAGGCGGGACCGCAGCGGCAGGCGGAGGCTACGTCGGACGCTTCCAGGTCGGGCGCTTGCGGAGCGCGGAACTGCAAAGCCCGAGCGGCCGCCGCGGCCACGTGACCCTGCGCCCCGCGGAGGCAGCCGAGACTAGAGCGCGCCGGGCGGGGTGCAGCGCGGCAGCGGAGAAGGCCGGCTCCGGCTGCGCCGCCGAAGGGAAGCAGAGGCTTTCGCTGGACGAACCGCGGAGCGAGCGTCGCGACGGCCTCCGGCCTGGGGCAAGTGCCTCGCCCCTGCCTTCCTAGGACCGCGCAGCCGGTGGGCGAGAAGCCCTGGCTCGGAACGGTCAGTTAGCGAGCCCGCCGAGGGGAGTGCAGCGACTAAGCCTCGTCGCCCGGCCCTTCGTTTGACGGGGATTTGGTTGTATTTCTGTTTTTTTGTTGTTGTTTTTGTCCTTTCCTGTGTCTGCTCCTTCCCCTAATATTTCAAGTCATTCTTCTTGCAAAACTTCTTGCGTTTTACCCCTTCCTTTTTTTCTTTCTTTTTCCTTTCTTGGCTTTTAGAGAAGAACTGTGACTTAGGCTGCATAAGCGAATTCTTTGCACTACGTGTTCTTATCTGTAGACCTAGGTCTAATTTCAAGCATATCCCCCCCTGTGTTTCAGGAATTGCATTCTAAATTCGCATAAAGACAGGCTGGCGAACATTCTAACCCTTTGCTTTTGATACAAGCTATGCGGAATTTTGACAGCATAACATTGCCAAGTTTATCGTAAAACTCGAGTTTTTAAAATAGTGATCATTCTCTATTAAAATTGCGAACTCTTTCTACAGAATTTTAACAGTTTATAAAACCAGCATTCATTACTGATTTAGTGTATTGCTCTGTGCAAAGATAAATTTTTGAAGCTATTCCCGGACCCTAAAGGGTTTGCAGTGCAGAAGAGAAGCAAACCTACCATGCTTGTACATCTAGTGTGAGATTTTTAGACAAGGCCATGCTATGTAGCACAGGCTGGCCTTGAACTCGTGGAGATCCTCCTACATCGGCCACTGGAGTACTGGGCTGTGTGCCACCAGGCCTGGCTTGGTGTGAGGTTTTTAGTAGAAAGCAGGTGCTGAGGGGCCAACTTTGAGGGTTAAGAAATAATTTTCAGCTTGGAGGATCAGAGACTTTTGGGGTTTTGTTGTTGTTTGTTTTTGTTTTTTGAGACAGGGTCACATTCTGTAATTCAGGGTGGCCTTGAACTCACTTGTGTAGCCCAGGCTGCCCTCAAACTCACCTGCCTCAGCCTCCCCCATGCTAGGATTACAGGTGTGTACCACCACACCTGGTGGGAATTCTTTGACTTCTATGGTGAGTTTTAAAAGTTGGCAGGCATGATAAAGTTTGCATGCCTGTAATCCCAACACTCTGGGAGGCTGAGGCAGGAGGATTGCAAATTCAGTCCATACTGGGCAACTGTAACAATTTAGCAAGACATTGTAGCTCATTATGAAGGCCATGGGTCCAATTCTGAGAGCTGGAAAAGTAGCTGACAAGAAGGAACTGCAGTTGGAGAAGCTTGGGAACAAAGATGTGGGACAAGAGCAGTGAGTTTGGAACTGTGCCCCGCAGGCCTCAAGAGCCTTGTGTAGAGACAGATCAGGCTGGCAGCATTTTCTAAACAGGACCAGAAGATTCACCTGGCAGCCTCTATGGGTTGAAGGAAGACAGGAGACAAAAAAAAAAAAAAAACCAGGCG
>PVLD010024093.1:0-26119 GCA_004027595.1 Dinomys branickii | reverse complement strand
TCAGGCTTGGGACCCTGACGCGGGAGGCCAGGAGGTCTGGGGCTCCCAACACGGTGAGCGGGGACCCTCTATCTCAGGCTTGGGACCCTGACGCGGGAGGCCAGGAGGTCTGGGGCTCCCAACACGGTGAGCGGGGACCCTCTATCTCAGGCTTGGGACCCTGACGCGGGAGGCCAGGAGGTCTGGGGCTCCCAACACGGTGAGCCTCCTCGTTCTCAGGTGAAGCCAAGTCCAGACAAGGAAACATCAAACAGATGACACCGAGACATCTTTTTTGTCCCAACCCACCAGGTATTTATGGAAACGCACAATTCTTACCCGGTTAAGATTTTAAAGACCACTACAATAAAGTTACTGAAGAAATAAAAGCCGTGTATGTTTGATATAAATCAGCAGCATTTGTATTTGTTTGTTATTTCAGCCCCGTTAATCAACTCTACAGCCATTGGTGGGAACCTCAGCATCTCCACATGAACATATACAAAGTAGCTGCTGGCATGCTGGGAAGGGCACTGAGCAGAGTCAAGGGCCGAGGGGGAATTTCCAAGTGGCCAAGCTTCACAAGGAGCTGGTTTTAACCTCTCATAGGTGACTATCAGATTTGTCTGTTGAGTCACTTATTGGAGGGTTGGAAGGACAGCTCAAAGTCAGTAAAATCTTAAATGATGCAACTCCCGGGTCCTTCTCCAAGGAGCTTCCAGTCCTACTATTATAGGGTGGGAGCTCTACGAGCGCCCAGTGTCTGCAAGACCCAACCCATGTCCTGTAGCTGAGCAAGCCAGCCCTCGTTCCCACACAGCTAACACGAAGCTCTCCGTATGAGTGGCTCCTCTGAGTACGTCTGAGCCCCAACAAGATCAGGGTGTGAAATCTTGTCAAAGAATGGACAGAGGAAGAGAAATTACTTCCAAATAGTAGAGGGCAATGAGAAAGAAATGTGAGGCCTCACAGATTCAGGGTGCCGAGTTCACTGAGCCATACAAATATGAGTACTGTGCTGCGCGTGATGGCGCACGCCTGTAATCCCAGCACTCAGGAGGCTGAGGCAGGAGGATTGTTGTGAGTTCAAGACCAGCCTGGGCTACAAAGTGAGCTCAAGGCCAGCCTGAACTGCATAGCGAGACCCTGTCTCAAAAAGACAAAAAAAAAAAAAGGAAAAGAACCCGATTACTGTCTGTGATATCACAGGCCTATGTAAGAAACGTGCACAGTGTGCACCCTGAAACGCCACTAAGAGAGTCCAGAATATTCTAAAATATAAGACAATATAAAATCTTTCATTTGGGGAGAAAATGTACAATTTTACTCTGGTAAAATCTTTGCTAGTTACTCTCCTCTTATTTCTCCAGGTCAGGGATGGCGAATCTTTGAGAGCATTCAGTGATAACAATCAACCCGCTGTGGCCTGCATACCACAGGCTCTCCACAACTGCTCTAGGTTGAGACTAATCATGCTTTTAAAACTAAAGCTCTAACTGATGTTCTAGAAAACAGCTCAAGAGCCAGCCTCGCACACGACTTTATATTGAACACACGTTTCCACTCACCACGCCTCCAAAGTACTTTCCTATATAGAAGTCATCCAGGCTGTGCAGTTCGAGGTAAGTCGCTCCTAGTTCTTTAGCCAGCTGGATCCCTTCCGTTGTGCTGACACAGCTCCCTCGGTCGGAGGTACACAGAGGGCAGGTACAAGGCAGTTCTTCTGAGAAAATGAATTTGAAAAGAGGCTTGAAGTTAAACAAGAAAAAATAGGCAGAGAAAGTAGGAGCACTGAACAACAAATTAAGTGATCAAACCAGAGACACTGTCTGACTAGGGTGTTGAGAACAGAAAGGTCCCTAAGTAAACAGACATTTACTGCAAGGAAAAGAAACAGTATTTTAAAAAAGAGAAGAATTTAAACTGGGCGTGGTAGCGCATGCCTGTAATCTCAGCACTTAGGAGGCTGAGGCAGGAGGATTTTCAAGTTCGAGGACTGCCTGGGCTACATAATGAGTTCAAAACCAGCCCAAACGACATAGGAAATGCAGTCTGAAAGAGAAAAGAGAGAGCGAAAGAAGAAGAATTTAATAATAGGTGAATGGATATCATGAAACTGGTATAACAGTTAAACTAATCTGCCAGTAACGTTAGACCCGCCACTTTTTGCAAAGACTTGACATCCTGAACATCATTTCTTGCTGCTGGAAAAGAATTTAAATTTAGTAACTTTATGGCCCACAGAAGCCATGAGAAACAGTGGGCTGGATTTTTTGGTAATAAATCTTAAGCATATGAATATATCCACCAAGTTTGAATCAATCTGAGACTCTTTCATTAACAGAACCCTCAGCTGGACCTTGATTTCCTGGCTGCAAACTGTTGCTCTCTCTGTAGATTTCATAGTTAGTACATTCTTATTAATCTGGATGCTTCAATCATCTGACTCTGAATCATTCTACCTTACAGACAAAATTCAATCACTTTTTATCTTTCTAAAATTAAAACATTAAAACGTGAAGAAGAAAAGAAGTATTGACTGAAAAAGGAAACTGTCTCAAGGTTCCTGGTTGCATCGTGAACAGATTTACAGCTGGGAGGTGCAGACAGGCCTGTCTCTGAGAACCGTCCTGACTAAGGACTCACTTTGTTTTTCTCATGGCCACAGTGGCTCTGTCACCGTGCAAAAGGCAGCCAAGTCAAAGGGCAGGAAAGTCATTTCTAGAAACGCTCACAGCTCCAGGCTGGCTTTCTGGAACTGGGTTCCTGGGGGACTGCTATGCAGGAGGGTTGAGCTGGGAAGAACTCTTCTGGGCCTGAGGGATGTGCGTTTGGGTAGAAGGAAGCCTAGACTGCAGTGCCGCGTACCACAGACCATGGCTGCCCCAAAGGGCGCTGGAGCTCAGCTGGCCAGCTGAGAGCTGCTCCTCTCTCAGCGACAGGCAGCTGGGCCTTTGCACACTATTCCTACACTGACCAGAAATGAGCTGAGGCCCACATCAGGGAGCAGCACAACCTCAGGCAAGGCAGCTCCATCAGCAGAGAATAATTCCTGGAAAGGGGCCCAGCTGTGTGCATCAGCCAACCAGCATGGACTGAGGGAGGGTGTATGGTGGCCCAGAGGGGGCATTTGGAGAAACTCTGCACAGCAGCACAACCACCTTCCTGGCCACTGGCTGCATACAGGTGCCTACATACAAGGGGCGATCAACATTTATGGTGAATATGCAAACTTTTAAAATATATTGTAGAAAAAGCCACATTACATTACTATTGATCCCCTCAAAATCCTACCCCTCACTCTAAACACACTTCCTGCTACTTTCTGAAGCAGTTCTGGAAGTGCTCTGTCTTTAGAAGGTGTGATCAAATAACTGGTTAATGCTGCAGCATGCTGAGCGCCACCCAACAGAAAGGCAGGCTCATAAAACATTACAGTATGTTCTCTTCCACTCTACTCGCCGGATATGGCACTATGTGATTTCTGGCTCTTCCCCAAAGTCAAAATGACATTGAAACGTAAATGTTTGCAATCAACAGAGGAAACTGAGGCAGCCACAAGAGCATAACTGGAGATCCTCACGGACTGCTTCCAAATTGGCAAGCATGACAGACGTGGTAAGTGTATTGGAGTGAAGGAAAGGATTTTGTGGGAGGTTAATCATAGTGTGTCTTTTAGTATAATAGTTTTTTTAAAATTTAATATTTATGGGATTTTTTTTTGGTCACACTATGTACATCTACAGATGCAGTGAACACTCAGAAGCTTCAGTGCACTGCGTGCTACATATACTGGTGTGTAGTAGGTGTACACGGGCAGCCACACAGCGACACATGGGATTTAGATAATTTCACCATCACTGAAAACATTGTTGAACTCAAAACCCATGTATGTACAGCCTCACTTTAGGGAAAACTGTGGCTGAGGGGTTTTGCAACTTGTCCAAGTATCCTTGTGAATCAGACATAAAGAAACAATAAACTGTCACTTGCTCCACCTAACAAGTTAAAATGACGTCGGAAGATAGGATAAACGAGGCGTGAGGTATATAAGAGCTTAAGTCCTGGCGCCTGAGAGGCTAATGCAGGACAATCACAAGTTCTAGGCCAGTATGGGCAACTTAGCAAGGCTTGGTATCAAAATAATTTTTTAAAAAGGGGACAGGGCTTGCTGCAGAGGTAGCTCAATGTTCTCTGGGTTCAATCCCCAGTACTGAGAGGAAAGTAAAATAAGATAAAATTTAGTCTGTGTAAAGAATTAATCATACCAAAAACACATTGATTATAAACATTAAGTGTGGTTCTTTCACTATGCCATAAATCGTAATCTGAGTTTTTGTTTTTACTTGTTTGCAAATCATTTTATGTTTGGAGCCAGTTTCCAACAAGAATGTAGTCTGTCTTAATAAATAACACATTGGCATTTTGCATTTTTACACAGCTTTCATAAAGGATGCCTTCGCGTTTCTGAAGACAGAGGCCTTCTCTTGTTTACAAAGGTCTCCTTATGCTCACAGAATAGGGTGGGCAGGCAGATCATCTGGTTAAACTTTATTTCTGGATAAAAATCAGTACAGTTGCAAGTGAAAAATAAAGTGAACATAGTGTAAAATAATCTAACTCCTTCCTCTATGTCACTGAGATACTTTTTTTGGTTCACTCACCAGAAAGGAAAATGCCTAATCACTATGTTCGACTACTTAGTGAGTATTTGTGTATCAACCTTTTATCTGTATTTTTTTAATGAAGTCTTTTTGGTGATACTGAGGATTAAATGTCAGGCATCACACATGCTAAGCAAGCACTTGACCACTGAATTACACCTGCAACTTTAAAATATTATTTTTAAAAACCTTCTTCCTAGCCTTTTGTTCCTAGTTATTAGTTATTCTGTGATTCTTTTCTAAACCACTCCTATAGCTGGGAATTGTACCACAGGCCTGTAATCCCAGCACTCGGGAGGCTGAGGCCAGAGGATCAGCATGAGTTCAAGGCCAGCCTGGGCGCCATAGTAAATTCAGGGCCAGCCTGAACTACATAGTGAGACCCTGTCTCAAAAAAAATGTTCATCAGGAGCTTAAGGCTATGAATAGCTTCTAGACACATTCTAGAAAAGAAAAAAAAAACCTTTTTAAAAGATAGACGTAATATTTGGTTAAAAAAGAAAAATGTATTCAGATCCACATATAATGAAGACAGTCAAACTTGTCAAAAATATGTAACAAACAAAAGAGAATGATTGTATTTGCTGAACAAGTTCTAAAAAGAGTTCCAAGAGAATTAGCAGAAAAACACCCAGAACAGTTTTATGTATTGTAAGGGATGGGGGTGAGGCTGGCAATAAACATTCTTGAGCTGAGTAGGCAGATTTAACTCTAATTATCTTGTAATCATATGTTATACAGTCAATTAATTTCATCTTGGTAGTAAAACTATTTTTTCGCTTAGATTATTCAAAACACTATTCATTCGCTCATTGAACAAATGTTTACTGAATATCTACCACACACTGAGCACTAGAGAATACAGGAATATGACCGATACTCATAGTAACGTAAGCCAAGATGATAACGATTTCAACATAACATCACAAGCACTAAACTACAGGGACACAAAGTTAACATGAGTATTAGTCAGGTGTCTCATTGCTGGGACACAGTAACGATACTCACTGCATGAAGAGGGAAAGGTTTAGTTTAGCGTGTGATTTCAGGGGGATTCCGTACATGGTTGGTGGTCCAAGGTAGAAACAGCATGGTGAGAGGTCAAGGCAGAGCAACACTGCTCAGTTCAAGGTGGCCAGGAAACACCGGCGGGGGGCAGTAGCAAAGAGGACGGAGCCGGTAATCACATAGGGCGCCCAAGGTCACACCTCCAGACCCAGCCAGACCCGCCAACAAATGTGCTTCTCCAAGCCCCCGGGAACTTCTTGGGAAATCAAGCTGACACAAAGCAAACCCTTACATCCCACTCCTTATTAACATGATCCCCAGACACATCTCCTTAAACCTATCCTTAATCTCCAAATAAAGACAATAATAGCAAGTTCATAATTCCTCCTCACATAATACAACAATCCCGCATACAACAAAAATGCAATCATCTCTTCCCCAAATTTCAACAGTCCTGACATTGCTAAAAGTTATACATCCGAGTCTCCTCTGGGACTCAAGGCAAATTCATAGCTGTAAAATCCTGTAAAAACCAAGTTATATGACCCTAGAATACAACAGCATGAGGCAGACATTCCCATTCCAAGAGAGAGAGGAAGAAGGAGACCCAAGCAAGCAAGGAGGCATGCCAGGTGAGCAAACGCTGCACTTTATCCTCTTTACCTCCGTTTCCAGAATCCAGGACACAAGACAGAGAGATTTGAGTTCCAGAGGGTTTGGGAAGCCTCCTCTCCATGAACTTGCTGGTTGTAGCCCACACAGCCTCTCTCTTGAGCTGGCTTCACCCTCAGGCTGCAGTCTTCCTTACTGCACCGTCCCACATGCCTGGTATCTCTCGCAGCCTGAGGTCTCCACTGCGCGTGCAGCTTCATTCCCCCAGCCTCACGCGCACGCCCTGCTCCTTGCTGGGCCTCCAGCTCTTTCTTTGAAATCTGGATGAAAGCCTCCCTGGCACAACAACTCTTGCATTTTGAATGCTTGTAAAACCAGCATCATGTGGACAAGATCTGCTGCCAGCTTGAGTAGCAGCTGGGCCCCCCTGTACCATGGCTGTAGCAGCCTCCGAATGCCTGGATGGCTGAGTACAATGAAAACGATCCCAGGGAACCAATTCCACGGGAAGCACTTCTCAAGCAGGGCACCCAGGGCCTCTCATAGCAAGTGAAAGGTTTATACTTTTGCATGCTTAAACCTGGGATGTGTGGGGTCTTACTGATTTCTGAGATGCTCACAAGGTGTCTTTCTTCCTACACAAAGTACTTGGTTTCTTTTAAATGGCAGTTTTCTCTTCAGTGACCATACCTCTTTTGGCCTTGACTTCATACATGGTTTGTTTTGGGCCGAAATAATGTTTTCTAAATTTCGTGTTCTGTTTTTTTTTGTGGGGGGAGGTTTGCCCTAGTTCTCACTATAAACCTAAAAGCAGATAGCAGAGCTCACACCACAGCCTCAGTGCTGGGCTGCTTTGAAATTTCACCCACCAGATTAATTAGTGCACCGCCCTTAGTCTCCTGCAAAGTTTCAGGACATAGGGAAAATGCAGACAAGTTTTCTGCCAGAGCCTAACACACATGACCTCTAGTCCAGCTGCCAATGGAGTTCTCATTCCCACGTGAACTTCCCGAGTCTGGCCTTTGCTGTTTGCATTCCTAGGAGCATTCTGGTTGCCTGCACTTCAACCAGAATCACACAGCAAGCTGTGATTACAACATTCCAAGACTTCTCCAGCTCATTTCCCCAAATCTGCCCAAACTTTGTGTAGGAGACCAGGTAATGAGGACAGAGGCCAAGCTGACCTTCACTGTGAGCACAAAGGTGAGAAATGGCAAGCTGTGCTCCTTTCACAACACACAGGCGTGCTGGAACATTGCAAGTTTTAGGGAACAGTTAAGACAGCAGAGATCCTGCTGTTTACCTGGGTATTTACTATAGATAACAGGAGACAGATGAGTTTTTATTACCCTAATTACTTGTTCCTATGTCTAAGTAAATAGAGGTAAGCCAAATGCTCGGAGCTTTGCCCACTAGAGACAAGAGGCCCATGGCCCACTCCCTCAGAATTATCTCCGTGTCTTCTGTTTAATCTGCACTCACCTCCTCCAGTTAGGCACTCCCAGCAGGCAGTTTCCTACACTTCTGCAAACCAGTTCCCAATGCTTCTGAACACCAGAGGTACAGCCACAGCAACGGCACCACTTTTCTGGTACCAATTCTCTGTATTAGCTTTCTCACTGCTGAGATATAATACCCAACACTCACTATTAAAGGAAGAGAGATTTAACGTAGATCATGGTTTCAGGGGCCTCAGTCTATGGTCAGTGGCTCCGTGGAAGGACATCATGGTGAAATGGTATGGTTAAGCAAAGCTGCTTAGTTCCTGGTGGCCGGACAGCAGAGTAGGAGAGCAGGGCCAGATAGAAAGGAGCCAGAATCAACTATGGTACCCAAAGTCACACCTTCATAATCCACACAGACATACAAATGCACTTTTCACATTTCCTGAGTATTTCTTAAGCCGCCACGTTGACACAATGAAGGCTAACCACCACACTGCAGGAGCAGCACAGGAAATTAACCCTGTCTTGGTTGAATAAAAGAAAAGGCAGGGATTTAAAGAATGAGTATGAATTTGCTGAGTAGGTATGATAGGGGCTGTGTAAAGGACACACTAGTTATAGGACACAGCATACATAGAGGTCCAAATGTGAAAGTCAAGGAAACATTTGCATTTCCAGTGTCAAGATGGCAAGCTAGGAGGTTTGTGTGGTGATATACAACTGTAGTACCAGCAACTTAGTGACAGTAAGATAATATCTCAGAACCAGAGGGGACCAAAGTGAAGCAAAGCAAAGCAAAGCAAAGCTGTTAATGGAGCTCAATGCAAACACCCTGAGTTCAATACTCAGCACCCCAACTTAGAAAGAAAACAAAGCTAAGGCCAGACTGTGACCTCCTCTCCCTGCCAAACCACAGGAATGATTAAATAATGAGGCTGGGGGCAGGAAAGAAGGAAGGAAGACAGGGGTGTAGGGAGGCAAAAGAGAAAAGAGGACTGACTCTACAGCTACACTAAAAAAATAATTACAGGGGCGCTGCCATCTTCCCGGAAAGCAGCCGTGCCTGCAGGCAGGCAGCGAGGAAGGACTGGAGCGGACTGGGACACCCAGAATACCCGTGGGACCTCGCACGTGGCAGCAACAGCAGGAGCACTCACTGCTCAACGAAGAAGGACCAAGAAGCAGGAGGAGGCCCCAAACAAGCCAGAGGGCAGAGGCCTCTTGGTCCTATGTGTGGTCCTCCTTCCACCCAACCCCAAGACAGCAGCTGGGAAGAGGAGGCATTGCTCCCACAGGGAGTAGGTGAATTAAGAAGCAGCAAAAGCATTCACACCACAAAACCAAATTTCATCAATGGAAAGACTTAGGGTGTCCACCAGCCAGGCTTAACATTCCAATGAAAAACTGATTAAAGATAACTAACCCAAGCTTTTCCTTCATAGAGAACTGCACCCTTCAGCCTTGGCTACCTAGCGAGTTCAAGATCAGCAGAACTGCATAGCGCAACCTCGTCTCAAAAGACAAAAAAGAACTGCATCCTTAAGAGAGGAGTAAGAAATTATGAAAGATCCAATTAGAGTCACTAGATATGAATGAAAAGCTGTTGAAAGAAAAATTTTAATGAAGCAAAAAACCAGAACAGACCCAGGAGAAACAATGGATGAGCTGGGAATAAAAAAGGCCAAGGACAAATGCAACACAAAGGATCAAAAACATGAAAGTAATAAAAGAATCAGAGCAGACGGAAGTGCCAACGCCAGCCTAATAAGGGTAAGACACAACTAAAAAACCAGACAGATGGCAATATATAAAAAAATCAGGAAGTTGAGGCTTTCCCAGGACTTAGACTACAGCTCTGAGTTCTCCAAGTATTTCAGCGTGACTGGCAGACACAGGATGTGCCCTACAAATTTCTAGAAGTAGCTGGAAGCTAGACCATGAAGGATCTTATATTTCACGTACAAATTTTCCCATAAGAAATTATTAAAGTAAGATCCAAGTACTGGATTGGAATAAGAGTGTCAGTGGGAACCCATGATTTAAAAATATACAAGGGGTAATCAAAATATAGTTAACACAATTTTTTAAAACATTCACTACAAGCCAGATGGGGTGGTACATGCCTGTAATCCCAGTACTCAGAGGCTGAGGCAGGAGGATTGCCATGAATTTGAGGCCAGCCAGGACAATATAGTGAGTTCAGGGCGAGCCTTCATCTCAAAGCAACACCCTGTCTCAAAACTAATTAAGTAATTAATACATCTTTAATAAATTAAAATTTATTACAGTAAAAGACACATTGCTATTAATCCCCTCCATATACTCCCCCTCACTTTAAACACACTTACTCTGCCATACTTGCCTCTTCCTGAAGCAGCTCTAAGGCCCTTTTATGCGCGTCTTTAGCTGCATTGTCGCGGCTGCCCTGCTGTCCTGCGTCAATTCAAAACACTCACCCTTCAAGGTCATTCTGACTTTGGGGAAGCGCCATAAGTTACATAGTGCCAGACCCAGGAGGTAAGATGGATAACGACACGCTATAATATTTTTCTGCCTTTTCATGGGATGGTGCTGCAGCAGCATTCACCACATTTGGACCACACCTCGTAAAGACACAGAGGACTGCCACGAAAGTGCCAGGAATGACGTGGTAGGCACACCTGAAGAGGGACTTAACAGCAGTGTGTCTTTTAATGTAAAGTTTTTTTTTTTAATTTTAATTTTGGGTTGGTTTCTTGTTTTGTTTTGGTTTGGTATTTTTTTGAGACAGGGTCTTGTTAGGCAGTTCAGGCTGGCCTTGAACTCACAGGCTGCCCTTAAACTCTTGGCACTCCTCCTGCATCGGCCTCCTGAGGGTTACAATTACAGGCATACGCCATACGTGGCTTTTATTTTTTAATGTAAAGATTCACTGTACTTGCACATAATCCCCGGCCCTTTCCAATGAAAGGGTCTGGGAACGATGACACCGAAAAGGACCGACTGCCCCACACAGACACCAGTGCCTAGAGAATGTCACCCGGTAACAAGAACCAGGGCTCCCTGAGAAAGGCCAGTTGCAGGGCCGGGCCAGCAAAGGACAAGGTGAGCCCTGGACATCTTGGTAGGAAGAGACAGAGAGCTTAGCAACTGCTTGGAGTTACCCTGGAAGGCTCCCTCCGGGCCGGCAGGAGGGATCAGAAGAGAACAATCATAGAACGCTGAGCTGAAAAACAAATTCATGAACCATGATGACTCTGAAGGGACAGAGTAGGAGCAGAAAGACAGAAAAGCTCTATTTACGGAAGAGAATACCACCTACTGTGTGTAGGAGGGATGATAGGAAAACCACTGTTTTACCTTGCAAACACACTTATCACCACTGGAGAAAGTGGGCAGAATAATAGGCCCCGTTCTTCACAAATTATCAGTGTCATGAAAATAACACCACAGGAACAAAAACAAAACAAAAACACCGAAAACGTACTGGGGAACCGCTCAGGGTTAACGGACACTACAGAGACATGATACACAAATGCAATGTATAATTTACATCCTGGATTGGGAAAATCAGGGTCACAAAACACATCACTGAAATAATCAGGATAATGGAAATATGGATTATATTTTAAATAGTGCAATACATAACAGTATGCTACGTTTGAGTGATGATTTACTATGGCTAATGACAACGGCCATTTTCTTAAGTGATGCATGTTGAAGTAATGAAGGGTGAAGAAATCCTGTAATTTATAACCTACCCTCCCATGGCTCACACACAGAATATGCACGTGTGCATGCACAGGTGGGTCTGTCATACTTGGGCCCCAGGTGCCCCTGCTCCACTGTTGACCGTCACCTGAGTCCCGGCCATGAATGAGATACACACCGGTACCTCAGTCCCTGACTAACTTGTTCCACGACTGTAGGCAAGACGGCCCCAGTCATGTTCCTGACCCAGTGCGGAGTTTGCAAACGGAAGCAAAACTCGGCCTGTTGCTTCTATTCGCAATCGAATCATTCCTGTACACAAGCATTTGTGAACCAAGGTATTACTGTACAAAATTTAAGGAAAGGAAGACACTTTATTGGAAAAAAGGAAAACAGGAGATAGATAGCTAACCTCATAAGAATGAGGGCGGGGGGCTCCAGAAAGATAAGAGAACCCATGGGCTCTTTGTTCCCGACTGCTTTTACTGGGGCCCAGGGCCCTTCCCTCTACCTGGAACTTGTCCTAACCTGCCTGCTTGCCCTGTGCTGTCACAGATGGGTCCCCGGCCTCAGAACCCTAACCTGGGGTCCCACCATCTACGTGCACACTGCTAAGTCGGTTCACTTGTCCTGTCCGGGCCTTGTCTGTGGAATTTATAGAGGGCGGGGCTTAGACTGGCCACACAGTGAGAATCAATCAATCCATCTATCTATATGTATGTGTGTGTGTGTGTGTGTGTGTGTGTGTGTACATAGATGTTTATTTTTATATCACAAATAAGAGTTCTTTTAAGTGGCCTCCTCGTCTCCTCTGCGTTTCACTGGCTTCTTACCAGTCACCTCTCCTCTTGTCCTGTGAACTGCTTTCTCCAGTAAAGTTTTAACTCTTCCTACTCAAGATTTGCCTAGGAAGCCTGATGAGGCCCTTATTTTATGTATTTTTTCCTGCCTACAGACCCCTTTTCCCCTACAGATTTATAAATTTTTGGGTTATTCATTTGAACCTTCTTAGGTTTGGTGTTTTGCAAAATAAAAGTTAGTGAAGAAGGAAGTTCCTAAAGAATTCCAAGCAATGGATGTCCCAACCTGACCTTTATTCCAGCATGATTATCTGAGAGAATTTATTTCAGAAAGGGGCAAACTAAGAATAAGAGGCCAGAGGTCAATTTATTGTGAAGATAAACGATGCAGAAGCTGAAAAGCCTTTCCTTCTTCTTTTTTTGGTCCATTTCCAAAGCCCTGGGAGGAACCTGAACAATATTCTTTCACACGGTTATAAGATTTGCCAAATTCGCAATGGAACTGTATTTGATTGAGATCTCTGTCTCTTTCCACTCTAATTAAATTTATCTTGCACCAGGCAGCTTTCCAGGAACCAGGTTTATCTGGGGAATTGTTCTATAAGGGGAAATTTAAATTTAGGTTTTGTAACTTTAGGTTTTAGAAGTGGTTTGCAGTCACTTCCTTGTGCAGCGAAGTGTCTGGTAACTGTCCTTGTACATGACCGGCTTCCAGGGACATCTCTGCTGCCTACAGCACACGCTTATTGGGCAGCTGACCCTAGAAGGCTGAGTTGGAATATGAACATGTCACAAACTAGTGTCTTGGGCCAGAAAGATGTGAAGAGGGAAGAAATATGCCAGGAGAAAACCTGATCACCATCTTCTCCCTCAGAAAATACCAGCCACAAAGTGATCAAAACCCACACAGCCCAGAAAGACCACTGAGTTTGAGATGTATTTAAAACATAAAATCAAAGGAGCGTCTTGATCAACCAGACATCAGGGGTGGAGAAAAAGGTGAGTCGGGCGTGATCCTAGTTCAGGTGCAGGGGGAGACTCTGCATTACTCACTGAAGCAGGGGATTTGGTGGTGGAGAACTGCGTGGGTGAGGTATGGGTCAGGGGAGAGCCTGGACGATCCCTGTGTGTTTACAGAGGAATGACAAGCAGGCTAAGGGTCTGCGTAAAGAGCAAGGGGAGAGTCCCAGGATGGAGACCCAGGAAACATTTTCACCATATTTAGCGCTCAGTGTTGGGGTGGTGGGGAATTAGAAGTAGAGGGAGCGGTGGGTCTGAACAATCTCAAGGAGAGAATTGTAACTAAAATGCATTAAATTTGTTATAGATAAATTTGTTTGTATATTAAGTTAAAGACGTAACTGGCAACCCCACAGGAGAACTTCGTGTGAATGTGAAATTGAAAGTGAGATAGTAATAGGCTAGAAAAAGGAATAGGAAGTAGACTCAGGAAGTATGGATAACTCTTTCAAGAACCATGACCAGAAGAAAAAAAGCAGAAGGACAGAGAGGAGGAAGAAGAGAAGGAGGAGGCAGAGGAAGAGAAAAGCCAAAAAATGCCAAGAGGATACAGGGTCAAGTGCAGGTCAAGCTTGCTTTATTTGTGTCTACTAGTGCTAAACATACCCCAAGCCTGTCACCAAGCAATCCTCCTCCTAGGGAACCACCTAAGAACCATCAAAAGGAGAACAGATGCATAAATTATGGCACATCCACACAAAAGAATTTAAAGCACCTGCATGAAGTTCAAGAATAGGTAACGCGAATCTGCGCTGTTAGAAGTGGGACAGCAGGTACCTCTGAGGAGAGAGGTTATTATCTGGGAAAGTGGCCTCAGGGAGTCTCCAGGAGCGCTGCAAGGGGTGTGTTCACAGGAACAAACGCACTAAGCTATACCCTAAGACTAAGGAATGTCACAGCCTTTACTTTGCTAAGAAGCAAAAAAAAAAAAAAAAAAAAAGTTAAAAAAAATAATGAATAAAAATGTTAAAGGCAGCTTTACTGAGGAAATGCCACTGGGATGTGTAAAGCACTACCAAATCTTAGCGAATCCTGAGCTGGCCCTGAATTATTTAACAACTGTATGCAGAGCAGCAACAACTGGAACTACCTTTCCTCAGGCACTGCTGTCAAGTGTTCTGGTGCTGTCCGCCACCTACCTCACAATTCTGTTCCCACACCCACATCTGTATCTGCACAATCCACCCTTCCACTCCACTTTTAAGGCGGACCTCTGAACCGTCAAAAAGAGCTTTGCAGGGCTCAAGGCCAGCCTAATATCTTTCACATGTCAAAAGAACACCATAGTTGATTTCTTTCAAGACTATGGAAGAAGAATTTAAGACACATCTGCAGCAACAGGCTCACAGCAGAAGTCTGTGGTCCTCTCTTTTGCTGTCTTATGATCATATCAAATGACAAGAGATAGTAGCAGGCATTTGAACCCATGATTTTGGGCTTCACACAAACCCTACTAGTCAGCAATAAACTTAGCTCTACCTAAACTTACGATCTTACTTGCATCCTCATCCTCATGATGAAAAGAAAATTCAGTACTTACCATTTTGTCTGGTACCAACTGCAGCAATGATGACTGGAATTGAATTTAATGCTCTTTTTATCACTGGAATATAATTATCCTTTACTTCATGGAACGAAAACTTGTCGTTTACATTGTACTTGATCACAATGATGTCAGCACTCCCAATCAGGTTTCGAGACGTGTACCAATCACTGTCAAAAATGTCCTAGACCAAAATGCAGACAGCAAGCTTTAGACTACTCACCTTTAAGCCAATCATGAAACACACTGTAGCGTACTAGTTCAGGTCTTTTGCTATCTTTTAATTTTTGGAATTAATATAATTTGTTTTTCAATAGGTAACTACATAAAATTAAGAATGTTTGCTGCCAACTTTTTAAAATTTGTATGCATGTAGCCTCTTCACTAGCTAAACAGGCTACAGAAAGAATTCTTGAGTCTGATCAAATAAACAACCTCTTTCAATGTCTATATGGAAGAATAGGCACAATGTTTTAAAATTATGCTCTTTTTAATCATTAATAATTCTAATAATGTAACAACATGGCGTTAGCTGCAAGAGTATCAGAAGGGGCAAGGGAGCTTCAGAGGATTTTCTGTGACCCAGTTAGACGCTGCAGGATTTTTCAGTATTTCCAACTGCAACATACTGTGAATCTTGTATGTTCCCTAAATTATATTCACATTTGAAAAGTTCACATATACTTTCAGCTCATATACTTTCTGTTCATACTGTGTGTTAAAGGGACATGTACCTGTGGGAGGTATGTGTCCAAAATACACACTGTGCAAGAAAATAACATGGGAAGGTACAGAGCTGCAATGCATGTATTTTGCTCACAGAATTCAGGACAGGCCTCTCCAGCTCTAAAATCGTTACTTCTGTACTATGATTTATAATGTTTATATTTAGAATTGGGGTCATAAGTAACTTCGTGTGTAAATAGTAGTGTAAAGAAAATACTGTTATGTATGCTAATTCTGCTGTCAAATATGCACAAGTAGCTTTTTCTCTTAGCCTAGATAACTATTAATCATTACTTGTCCTTTCCTATGGCGTTGGTATATATCTTTAGGATGCAATAAGGCAAAAGTAAGGAAATAAGTTAGATGTGGCTAACCAGTCCAAACCCTGGTGGGCTGTGAAAGTTGGTGCTTTGAAATATGAATCCAAAACAGGGGTTAGTAGTGTTTAAATCAATGAGTCAAGATCAAATTGATGAGACAGACCTTTTGTCCTATGATGGGACAGTCTATATAGCATGGGGGCACCTTACACAGGAATGCCCTTTGGAGAACAGAAGCGCTTCCCCCATCCCTATACCCACCTCCACCTGTCTGTCTCTCACAGGCACCCTCTGAGAACTGCAGAATGTTTACACATAAATCCATTATTAAAAGTGGAATGGACAGGGCAGGTTTGAAGGAAGTTTAGGTGAACAGCGCACAAGAAAAGGCAAACTGGACTATCCAGTTTGGACAGCGAAAAGACTGAATGAAAGGGAAGAGATTGAACCTGGTAGAGTATAAAAGGCTTGGGCCCAAAACCATAGGGGATGCAGCCCAAGAACACGGGAACCCTTCCCAGCAGACCTTACACCAACTTCTACATTCCAAACCACAGACCCACTCAGTCCCAACAGTATCTGTGACACTGTTCAAGTTCAAAGTATTTAAGTACGACAGAGTATGTGACAAAGAAAACAAGACAGAGTCAGAAAAATAGGATTCAAAACTGCATGCAAATGGGACCAATGCTAAGCAGCCATGTAACTCTGGGAGGATCAATTAAAAGTAGCTGCTTTACACATTCCAAAGAGTTCAAATTCTAGACTCGCTGGAGAGGCATATGGGGAAAAAGATGTTTAAGGGAAAATGTCATGGGAAAAAAATGTGTTTGGAAGCTGGGCATGGTCATCCAAGCCCATAGTCCTAGCACTCAGGAGGCTGAGGCAGGAGGATCACTACAAAGTCTCAGCCAGCCTAGGCTACTGAGTTTAAAGCCATCCTGAAATACATGGTAAGACCCTGTCTCAAAAAAAAAAAAAAAAAAAAAAGTTTGGGCATCACTGACATCTACTGCATTGAGGACATAAAACACTCTGCTTTCAAATCAGAAGCTGGGTGTGGTGGCACACACCTATAATCTCAGCACTGCAGAGGCTCTCAGGCTGGAGGATCACTGCCACTTTTGAGGCCAGCCTGGGCTACATAGTGAGTTCAAGGCCAGTCTGAACTACACAATGAGACTTTAAAAAAAAATAGGCAAAAAAACCCCGGATTTAAAAACCTACAGAAGAGCTGAACTTGGTGACACACTCCTATAATCCCAACACTTGGGAGGCTGAAGCAGGAGGACTGCTTCGACTCCAGTTACAAAGTGAGTTCAAGGCCAGCCTGAACTGCACAGTGAAACCCTGTCTCAAAAAGACAAACAAAACATGTTTGGTAAACAGGAAACATCTAAAAATGTGAAATGAAATAGTACTATAACTGCATAAAAAAGGTTAATAAGAGAGAATGATACTAAATAACAGGCTACATCTAATGAACATGAAGCACATTTATTTTAGAAATGCCAACTGTGTGCAACAAGGAGTCAGAGCAAGGTCAAGGTTCTACACAAAATAACTAGAAAAGAAGCAATAACTAGAAAAACTACCTCATTTCAACCCCAAGGCAGCAACCATACGTTTCTACTTGAGCTATGCCTAAGGGAAAATGCTCCACTGCCTTAGAGAATTATGAAGGAAATCAAATTCTCCCATCCCTTGTAAATCAGTCCCAGGATTTCCTCTAGGCGGTTATGCAACAGAAGGCCTGCAGCTACATCTGGAGAAATGAACTTATCTTTAAAAAAGAAAAAAAAATCTACATTTCTACAATGAAACAATTTTCTTCTACTTGATTGTGTGCCTGTAAATACAACGCTTACTAGGTACTAAAACTGCTGTCTAGATCTACTCTATTGGCATACATTTTTGAGTGATGTTAGGAGACTTCAGTATAAGTGATACATTGTACTGCGGTTATAATAAACACTGTTATAACAGTAGCTACCCTTCTGACCACTCCACACCAGCCACTGTGTTTGCAAAACTTTACCCCACTCTCTCACTTATTCCTGGGCACAGCCCTAGGAAGCACAGATTATGATGCTAACTCTGTAGGCAGGGAATTGAGGCAAAGAGGAGGTAAATGATTTACCAGACACAGAGAGATCTGTAATCACATCTTTTGGTATCAGAATTTATGCTCTACCTGCCCTGCCATGTTTAATATTCTGATTCAGTATATATGTCGGTGACAGCTGAGTAACAGCATGAATTCTAGTTATCTCTGATGCTCTTTACTTACTCCCAAGAGGAAAAAAAAAAACACCTTAGAATGAGGAACTCTACAAATGGGATCTACTGTATGTGAGGACCCATTACAAACTGGTCCATTATTTTCTCTACGTTAATTTACTCCTTTCACTAACCTTTTGTTCAACTCCATGTAGAACCAGTAAGGCACTTGAGTGTAAGATCTTTCAAAATGAAAGGGCCAAAGGAAAAGAAAGATTTCATTTGCTTGTGTAGACTCCTGCCAAAAAGCTCTCCATGGAAGCTTCTGACAGACAGCACCGCCAGTCTTTCCTAAGAGTTTAATAGCAGCCCTTACACAGAAAGGGCCTGTTTATTTTAGCACATTAACATAACTTTCTTTTCATTGAAAATGGATGTGGTAGAGTGATTTTTTTCTTTCCCTAATGTGGAAATTGGCATAAGAGTTTTTTTTACGTACTTTTTTTTTTTGGAGACTGGATCAGGCTGGCCATGAATTCATTATGCAGCCCAGGCTCCAAGATCCTCCTGCCTCAACTTCCCAAATGCTGGGATGACAGGCGTGTGCCACCAAGCTTGGGGTAGTGTATTTCTTTATTTTTTTTTTTCCCGGTACCAGGGATCGAACTCAGGACCTTGCGCTTGCCAGACAAGCGCTTATGCCACTGAGCTATACCCCCAGCCCCCAATGTACTTCTTTAGAGAGATGTCCTAGTTCCCTTTGGCCCTGATTCATTGTTTTTAAAATTGTTGTTTAAAAGTAAAATCTCACATAAAGCTAATCTGTGTTTTTTTGTTGTTGTCTATTTTTTTTTTTTTGGTACCAGCATCGAACTCAGGACCTTACTGTTTGCCAGGCAGGTGGTGTGCCACCGAACTACATCCCCAGCCCTGTTTTCCTTTTCAAACAGTTTTCTCTGTTACAAGAACTGTAATCTTTAGCTAAAATATACGTAGCTCCAATACTAGTAAAGAACCAGACATTTTCAAATAGGACTAAATAAAAATATTCATTTATATATAGTTACTATTTTATGGTGTATTTTTATAAAATACTCAAGAATTTGGCTAAAATGTATCTACTACATAATTTAGTCCAATTAGCACAAATCTTAAAGATTTTTAAAAATTTCTGCCAGGCGTAGTGGTGCACGCCTGTAATTCCAGCACTCAGGAGGCTGAGGCAGGAGGATTGCTCCAAATTCGAGGTCAGCCTGGGCTACAAAGTGAGTTGAAGGCCAGCCTGAAGTGCATTGCGAGCCCCTCTCTCAAAAAGAAAAATATTTTTTTCCAAGCAATATTAATATATGGGCCATCAACCACAAATTACTAATATAAAATGTATTTGCATTATTAAAATTGAAAACACTAAACTTTTTCGGACATGCTACAAACGAGTCCTTTGAAATTAATTCTCAGTCCCTGTCCCCTCGCCCCACCCGTTTCCACAGATACTATTTCTGATCGGTTCCAGTGCCTGTGTTGAGCTATTCGAGGGCCGTATTTATAGCACACTAATATTACCCTGTCCTCCACAGGGCTGGCACGAGAAAGCACTGCTCTTTGCTCGTGAAAGTTGGCGACCCCGTCCCCTGGGTCTGGCACATGCAACTGTCAGCTGTCTAGGAAGGGGCTGCTCACAGGGAAGCGCAGGGTAAACGCTGGGGATTTGCTGGGCTTTCGGCCGGCCGTGGAGCAGTTCAGCGTACTCTGTCCTGCCCCCGGCCCTGAAACAAAGGCTCTAAGATGTCCTCAAAATGCACCCCCCCCAACACACACAAAAATCTCGGCCCCGGGGCTGCGGCCCCTCCACTCTCGCAGAGGGGAGGGCGGCCGCGCGCTCACCCAGACGGGACAGTCGTGCACCAGCAGCCGGACGTTCCCGAACGCGCTGGCCTGGTACTCGGCGAACGCCGGCCGCGCCAGCGTGCCCGCAGCGCTCAGCAACAAGCTGCCGTCGTCCCCGGAGACCAGCGGGCTTCTCCCCAGGTAGGTGCGGATGAGCCCCGACGGCCGCGGCTCCTGCTGGGACGCGTCCCCCTCGTTGCCCAGCGCCACGATGCGGATAGACCTGCGGGGCACAGAGCGGGCAGGGGCGGGGGCGCGGTTAGGGGGCGCCGCGGGGGCAGCGGCGCGCGCCCGGCCGGGGACAGGGGCCGCGGCCGCGTACGTACATGGTGTCCGCGCCGGGGGCCGCGCGGCGGCTCGGAGGGCGGCGGCTGCTCACGGCCTCTCGGCGCCCGCGCGCGGCGTGGCGGCCCGCAGTCCGCTCATCCCCGGCCGCGGCCGCCTGCTCGCGCGCCTCCGCCTCCACCGCGGCGCGCCCCGGGTCAGCGAGCGCGCGGGGACATCGCGGCAGCAGGCCCTGCAGCCCGCCCGGCTCCGCGCCCACTGCACCGCGCGCCGCCCTGCGCCGCGCCTCCCGGCGGCCGGGACAGGGGCGGGCGGGCCGGGAGCCGGGGCCTCGCGCGGGGCCCGCCCGCCCACGTGCTGCCGGGGACGCGGGGACGCGGGGACGCGGGGGACGCGCGCCAGCCCAGCCCGGAGCCCGGGCGGCCGCGGCCGGATACAAAGGCACCGCGGGCTGGAAATAAATAAATACAGCGCCGCGGCCGGCTGAGCCCGGCGGCTGCCAATCCGCCTGCAGCGAGTTTGTTCAACTCGAAAGGCCGCGGGTAACCGGAGCCAGGAAGGGGGTGGGGCGACGGGGCCGCCGCGCGCTCGAACGGGAACAAAAAGGCGAGCGAGCTGGGGATTCGAGCCCTGGTGCTGCGCCAGGACCGAGTTCCCCCCTTGGCCTTGGGCGAAAGTGTTTCTGCCCGTCTGCTGCTTTGTCATTTGTCAACATACGCTACAGCTGTTTTCTGAAATCACGCTTGGGAGAAAAGCAAAAATAAAGGCAACATTCATGCTGCCGCAGAAAAGGGTCTTTGTTCACACACCAACTAATTGGCTAATGTCGCCGCTGGTGGATTATTTACTATTTCAAGATATCTTTGGCATATTTTACCCACAACTGCAAGTTTGTTTTTTGTATTTTGTTTTTGTTTTTAAGTGCTGGGGTTTTTAGTGGGATCGTTTTGAAAGCGAGTTATGCTAGTTTGCTAGGAGGCTTCTCAGCACATATTATGGCTAAATATTAAAGACTGGCTTGCAGACCAACCGAAAATAATGACCGTGTTCATGCGAGGACACTAGATTCTTTCTTGAGGACACACTGAAGGGAAGGTTGTAAGCGTCCCTCAAGGGCCCAAGCTAATTTCCATGCAAAGGAACACAGGATCACTGCTAATACATAGCAAAGGGGCTGGGGCACACGGGTCCTCCACAGACAGAATTCTCACAAGTGCTCGGTGTGAAAAGAGTTCTTGTTTTCCCTTTACTTTGCCCTACTTTAAGATTGTGCAGTTGATGTAGTTCTTTTTGCTTTCACACTTTAAAAAGAAGTTGTACTACTGACTTAGGTCACTTTATGGTAAGGAATAGTTGATGATTAATTGTCTGATCAATTTTGCATGTCTATATCTGTTTTCCTGAATATACACTTAGAAGTTATCAATATGTAATGCAACAACCATTGTTGATTCCCTGTCACCTTATCTATAACTCAGATTCGATTGTATTGTTCTTATGCTACTTTGTGTCTGTTTGTTAATATCTTTTTGTTTTTATACTTTCAAAATAAAAAAAAAGATTGTACAGTTTCTTTTCTCAACAGAGCTGTTTTGAGTGTGTGAAGCATGAGCACGTGAAGCGGGTGTGGAGACTGCAGAGGCCTTTGGAATGTCAATGGCTTTTTACGCTGGGCCCTGATTGCTCGGTTGAAAATAGTTTCTCATGCCCAGGTGGGGCAGAAGGGAAGGCAGTCTCTACATGCTCACGGATTTATCCAGAATTAATTTCCCTTTGCACCACCTATAATTTCTTTTAGTTCCTAGAATCTCAGCAATCCTGAAAAATGCAAGCGTATGACATCACCTTTTCTCACAGATTCAAAGCACATATATTTTTAAATTGGTCCGCTCTAAGAACCCACAGGTCGAGCACAAAGATGTAGAATAGATGACTGAATAAAGAAAATGTGATATATAAATACAATTAAATTCTGTTTTGCTTGAGATAGGTTCTCACTAAGTTGCCCTGGCTGGTCTGGAACTTGTGGGTTCAAGTGGTAATCCTATCTCAAGCTTCCAGAGTAGTTAGGACTGCAGGCATGTTACCTTGTTCACTGCCCTTTAAAAATTAAGGAAATCTGGTTATATCCTACAACACAGATGAACTTTAGAATAGCATGCTAAGCTGCAGCCCAAAAGAGGAAGTCCACTTACATGAGGTCCCTAAACTCGTCAACCTCTGAGAAATTGAAAGTAGGACAGTGTTTACCGGGGGCTGGGGATGGAAAAAAGGATAGTTGTTCAATGGGCATATAATTTCACTTTTGCAAAATGAAAAACTTACAGCCATCTGTTGCCCAACAAAATGCATATGGTTAACACTACTATACTGAACATTGAAAACATGGTGAAGAGGTAAATTTTATGTTAACTATTTCTTCCCACAATACAAAGCCTATAAGAGCAAACAGATACCAGATATGTGACAACCAGCAAGTTACGAGAAGTGAGAAAGCATTTGCTTAATTTTTCCCTCAATTATGAGGCTAATGCATTCAATAATAGTGCTTTGTACAAAGCACAAGCATAAAGCTCAGGTAGTGTTAAGAATTCTGTGCTATGTGTCATCAGAGAAAAGTTCATAGCGGAAGTAAACCTTGTCTTGTGTCTTAAAGATGAGGAAGAGTTCTGGGAGAAGAGGTCAGCAGAAGGAGTATCTAAAAAGAACTGGAGAGACACACAAATCGCCTACTAAGGTGTGGAGTTGGGCATGATGATGGCTTGTTCAAAGCACAAGAGTTGAATCTAGTGCTAGAGTGCAGATCCCTATATTAAACCAGGCAGAAAAGAGAAAACTGGAGGCTTCTCAAGATGTTTTCAAAGTTAGAGCTAGTGATACCCAAGTTATAGTTTGGAAAACCTGATGTAGACCTGACCACCTCCACCCTAGTCCCCATAGGTGACAAAGCCTGCCTAGGTGCTAATAAACCTGCTTGCTCTTCCAAGATAGCTAAACTACATTTCCTAAACTCTTTGCATACAGGTAGGGTCCCATGATTAGTTATCACCCGTGAATGTAATCAAACTGAGCAGTTAAGAGACAGTATGCCTTCTCTGCTTTCTTTCAGCCTTCCATCAGTCAGATGAAGCTAGGTCAACCTTGAAGCTATATGTTTGACAACATTGCCACTGCAGTGTAGAACCAGTCCTTTGGTAGCTGGTTACAGCAGAGCTTCCTCACAGCGTGCATTGTACTGTGGTATCAGTGAGAAATAGATTTCAGTGCATTAAGCCAGACGTTTTCAGATCAGCTATTATAGCAGCGGGTGTTACTTGTCTTGGCTAATAGACTATCACAGAGAGTCCATTTCCTGACATCTTAAAATATTTTCCATAGTGAATCATTTTTTTAGTACTTTAAAATTTTTATTTGGCTTGTGTTTCTCAGCTTTTCTTCACTGTGACAAAATACCTGAGATAAACAGCTTAAAAGGGGAAAGATGTATTCTGGCTCCTGGTTTCAGAGGTTCAGTCCATAGCCGGCCGGCTCCAGTGCTGTGGACTTGAGGTGAAGCAGATGCATCGTGGCGGAGGGGCATGACATAGCAAAGTTGTTCACTTCATGGCATCTTGGAAGAAAAAAGTGAAAGAGTCAATAGAAGGGGTCAGGGGCCAGGTACAGTCCTCCAGATCAGCACCCATGACCCTCTGCCTCCAGCCAAGTCCACTTCCTGTTTCTCTCACTTCCCAGTAATAACACCAAATTATGATCTCATGAATGGATTAACCCACTTGAGGTTAGAGCCTTCACAATGCAGTCACTTCCCCCCAAATCCATCAACTGGCAAATAAGCCTTGGAGAATATTTCAAAGCCAAACCACAGCAGTTTATATATTTCTCATTTTCCTTACTGGCAGCATTTAAAAAATGTATTACTTTTATTAGAACAAATTGGAACATACTAGTTTATTATAGATCCCCAACCTCAAGGTCACTGGGGAACATACAGGAAGGGCTTCCAGCCCAAACAATGTTTTTTCCTTAAAATTTTAGTGGCCAAAATGCTGCCATTTCGTATTCACTCTGTTAGATGTGTTTATCCCAGGGTAAGATGTGGCATATGGTCATGTGAGGTAACCCAGTGAGCTATTGCTGGCCAGAGCTTTCGAAAAGTATGCTGGTTCCTTCATGACTAAAGAGGAAGCGAGTGTTGATGAGGGCAGCCCTGCAGAGTGAGGCTTGGCACAAATGTTTCCAGCTGTGTGTTATGAAGACTAGGTTTCTGCAGGGGTATATTCACGTCTTGCCTGTGGAGGCAGCAGAGAAAGGGGCCAAACAAGCCGAGATCTGAACTTTGCTGTTCCCATCTTACTAAAGTTGACTGAGTTGTTTTATCAGAGCTATCTTTTCTTTTAAATATTAGAGTTCCATGTTCATTTAAACTAAGAAGTTTCTGAGGTTAGAAACAAGCACGATTTTAAAATACTTATGTTTAGCAGCGGTCCCCAAAGTGGGATGTGAAAGAGCTTGCTGAAGTTCCAAACTATTTAAATTTCTATTCACAAAAGGGGGGAATTAAGCTTTACTAATATTTAGTGTGTGGGTTGGCAGTAGCAACACTGCCTGAGGTGTTCTGAGGGAAGGGCTGGAAAAGTTCAGATCTAAAATACCCCCCAAATGTCTCATGTTGGGGGAGGTAATTGGATCATGAGGGGTTACTCTCCCTTCCTAAGCTCCCTGCACTGTTAGGCGGTGGCATCTGGCTGCGGGTGGTCCCTGGGGCCCTGGAAGGGGTGCATTTTTGTCCCCAGCTTCTCCCTTCTGTCTCTGCTTCCTGGCTGCCATGGCTGAGGACCTTTTTCTTGTCCTGTCTGTCTACCATCTTGTTGCCGCCATGGAATCAGTTGTCCATGGCTGGAAATCATGAGCTGAAAATAAAACACCTTTAAATTGTGGGTGTTGGATATTTTGTCCCAGTAAGGAGAAAGTGACTGAGATGAGATTAGGACAAAGCCCTTGGGTGTGGGGCAGGCAGGGAAGGACTCTCCATTGTACACCTTCAACTCACAGCTACAGTTATAGCTCCCGTTCCTAGCTCAGGGGATTATGGATGATCCTTAAGTAAACTAACTCTCACAGCATGAGGCAGTGGAGATAGTGTTAAAAATGCAAGCACAACAAACACAACTGGCTAGGCTGACATTTCTGATGCTGTAGGAGCCACATTAAGGTTAAAGAAAAAAGAAAAGAATGACGAGTCAGATCTGAAAAGAAAATGGCCCTGATAATGGAACACTGTTTTAAAATATGAATAATTAACATTCGCATTTGCAACCATCAGCTGCACCCTCAGTGTGTACTCTAGTTAATAAGTAACAATATTCTCAATCAGTCACAGTTACCTTGCTCGAAAACCAACCCAGGAAAGCAGAACTCAGGAACGTTTCCAGCCTGTGTAAGTATTGTTCTATTCAAGGCAATCATTTAAAGAAAAGGCACCCATAATAAATGCTTAAAAGAAAAAACCTCTTCTGAAAGTCAAAAAGCAACATACCATTGTGGAGATGGTTTTCTTCTTATCAAGACAAAAGTGTCTGAAATAGCACATGGAGCACAAATGGGGACAAAAAAAAAATTGCAAATAAGAAAAAAAAAAAAGGAAGGGAATTAGGAGGTGGGCGGAGGAGGGGCAGGAAGAGAAAAAGGGAGTGGAAAAAGGAATTAAATTGTGTTGCGTAGGGGGAAGATGGCGACCGGGTGAGCAGCAAGGGAGAGAACCTCCTTAATAAACACCACCAGCTCGAGACAGACTTGGTGAGCGTGAATGCCGGAACCTCGGCTGGGAAGTTTAAACTGGGCGTATTTCTCTGAGATGCCGGGGGAGATGTGGTAGGGCGGACCAGGCTGCCGGGGCGAGACGTGGGAAAGTCCCAGACGC
>PVLD010024092.1:0-26116 GCA_004027595.1 Dinomys branickii | reverse complement strand
ATTGTGGGTATGTGGCTTATTTCTGCTTTAAGCTCTTTTATGGCCTGTTGGAGTTGTTTCATTTCAGATGCAATCATTTCATAACTTGCAGGTATGTGATTTCCTGGTTCCCCTGTATCCTCACATTCAAAACTTGTTCTGGGTGGGGTTGAGTTTTGAGACTGTGTTTTGTTCCTCTGTTTTCCCATTTTTGGGTATCAGATTCAAAATGTGGTGCTATAAATTCCACAGGCAGTTCAGCAGGCAAAGGTCTGCTGCAGAGGCTGCTCCAATGGTTCCTTCTCTTTGGGAGAATGTCCCTTAAGCTGTCTGCTGAGATTTCCGCTTCTACTCCCTACCCCAAGACCTGGCCGGGGCGAATAAACAACTCGCCACCCCAGGATTCTTGCAGATAGGCCACTCAAGTGTTCCTCCCTGGGTGGAGCTCCTTCTCCCCTCACAAAACCCGCTGGGGCACCTAAGTAGGTCTTCCCACTCGGGAGATCCCGCAGTCCTTAAAGCTGCTTTGATGTCTCTCGCTGGGCTGAGCTTCTTCCCGATTCAGGAAAAACCGGTTAGAGCGCGCACTTAACTCACCCTGTGATCGTGCAGACAGGAGTGCCGTTCAGATGTTTTTCCCTGGATGGAGATTTTCCCCGACTCAGAAATCCCACCGGCCGGTCGCTGTTGCTCCAGTTCGCGCAGCCAAAAGTTATAATTAAAGTCAAGAATAATATAGATGAAAAAAAAAAAGAATAATATAGATGTTTGTCTTCAGTGTGGTCACCTAAAATTGAAACATGATCTTTGTGGCTATTGGTATGAAAAAGTATGCAAGGAAATAGCAGAAATCACATGACACACAGAAAAACAAGAAAGGACCCTTTTAAGGCTCCTCCTACAAAGACTATATCATGTATCACAGGAGAGATGCCATCTGGACATGATCAAGGCTGGAGGACTATTGAGCAAGATAAGAAGCAACTATCCTGGTTCACCCAGAACTGGCCCCCAAAATGTTAAAAGGATAATTTCACAGTACAATATTTCTTTTAAAACAGAGGAAAAAGCTTTGTTTTTATGTTGTTGTGCTCATTTTCTTAAATCATCAATGCAGTTTAGAGCATAATTTATAAGCAGTTTTATGTGAGATATTGTGAAGCTGTATCGTGAATAAACACTGAAATTGTTTATGCAAAGATTCAATGGATTAATGTCTGTTGCCGTTATGCTGTCTGGTTTTCAGTAAATATAAACATAAGACTTCCAGAACAAAAATAAATAACATTCATAGCCAAAAAAGGTCTCCTTGGAGAAATGGCTCATTCCAAGGATGAAAGTACAACAGAGGCGAAGATGTGAGAAAATGATGTGCTCAAATAATCGGAGTGTGTCAAAGGGACATAGGAACTAACTTGAAAAATGTCTCAGTGGCCAAAGCAGGAACAATTTTTTTTTGTGAAAAAAAAAAATGACAGTGATGGGTTATAGCCCATAGAACAAATATTTGAGTCCATACCAATCAAAATAAATACAGCGAAAGCAAATCAGGGAGCCAGGACAGCTCTTCCTTACAGTGGAATTCCAGTTAATGAATGTAAGCTGCATGGTGGCAGTGGAAACAACGTTTGTTTGTGCTAAACATCACAGTGATAATTATTGCACATACAGTAATATGTACATTTTTAAAACATTCAGCCATCTGGGTAGGTTATTCTTCTTATTTTAAACTTTACTATATTTTCAAAAAAGCCTGCTTTATCCAGACCTAAGGCAGAATACTTGAGAACTGACTGCAGATTAGGAGAAATAATGACAAAATATCAGAAAACATTGTGGTGTTTTTTTCCTAAAAGCATGCACTAGAACTTGGTAATTACATGGTGCAGGAGGGCATGCCAATTAGCCTCAATTTGTACTTCTAAAAATAATTAACATTTGACAGATAGTATGATCAAATAAACCAGATAGCAGACACTTTTTTCCCCCAATGGGATCTATACTTGGTTTGAACCTTTAATAAACAGTTTTTTCTGTAGTGAAGTAGTTTAAGGAAAAGCAAACAGTAGGGCATGTTAAAATATCCATTAACTAAACATCCTGAAAGGGTATAAAATGCCTCCAGCTGCCAAAAAACAATTAGGCTGCAAATATGCCTTTGGTTACCTAACCACACATTCCCTAAACATTTAGTTCTAATTAATTTTCTTCATTACACAACAATGCCTCTCCTAATTACACTAGAGAAATTCTATGAACCTACTAGCTATTCAAAGTCTTTATTGCACAAATGATTCTGGTAGGTCTCTATTATGAGTAAATCTTCACTCTTTAATTTATACATACCTCATCTCAGCAGACACAGCTACTTAGGAAATCCTTGCCAGCCAGGCAAACTAATCCTATATGTGACCATAATTCAAATTAGTAATTTTAGTGAGATGGAACATCAAGGATGAATAATTTAAAGCCTATCAAAGTAAAGGTGAAGAGTACAAGCTCAGGAAACATGTAGCATCTGAATTCATACACGTGTTGCCAAGGCTTGTGATCTCTGGTTCAGTGATAGAACTTGACTTAAAGAAACAAAACCCTTGTGCTTCTGCTGAGCTCCTAAGTGCCAAAGGTAGGATTGGCAGGTTTCAGGCACCAGAAGCAATTCAGCAAGTGTGGAATGTAAAGAGCTGAATGGGTGTTAGAACTGCAAAGTCTTGGGCTGGGGATATAGCTCAGTGGAATAAGTGCTTGCCTAGCAAGCGCAGGGTCCTGAGTTCGATCCCCAGTACCGCAAAAAAAAAAAAAAAAAAAAAAAAGAACTGCAAAGTCTTTAATGGTAGACGAAGGCCATCACTCCATGAAACCAGAATGTGGTGCGGTAATACAACGAGACACGCTCAAGGTCTGACGATTCATTTGACAGAGGTGAGAATAGGAGGCACCCCAGATTCTAGACTAAAGCTGTCTACGCAACACAGTGCTCCTCTGTAGAGAGTTTAATACCACTTATTAAAGCATAGACTGGTGCGTGTTTGAACATTAGGTAAGACTTCGATCCCTTCTAAGTCATTTTGGTTTTTTTTCCTAAGTACATACACATTTATCATCTTACTTACTAAGGTTTTGGAAGAGAGAATGGGAGCCAATTATAACAAACACATCCTTAATACTTATTTAAAATTCAAAGCCAATTGATGGTATTTAGAAGGTACTTCTTATGCCTACAACATGGTGATTAACCAACCACTTCAGCCCAGGCTTAGCAGCCTGTTTCTGATTCTTTTTCCTTTTTTAAGAATATGAATTTATTTTCAAGATATTAGGTTGAAAAATAATGAGTTTTGCTACTCAAAGTGCTCTGTGAATCAGCAGCATGATTATCACTTGGGACATTATTAGTGCCTAAACTTACAGAATTTACATTTTAACAAAATCCCAAGGCAAATTCAATTCACAATGAATTTTGAGTACCATGGTTCTGGAGCAGTGATCCTCAAATGTCAGCATGCATTAGGTTCATCTGGAAGGTATCCTATCCTTGGAGCTGGCTCCCCAGTAGGTTGCGCTGAGACTGAGAATTTTCATCTCCAAGTGCCTCAGGAGGGTTCTGAGACAAAACCTCCTTGACATCTGGCATTGAATCTTTGCTTTATCTAGGATTTTGGTAGCCAGAGAAATCACCATCACTCACATTTGTACAATATGAACTTGTGCAGTTGTTTTCAGAAGTTCCTATCTAAGAACCACAAGCCAGCAGTTCAGCTTTAGAGGGAGGTTATTAAATAGTACAGATTCATGTTTTCTACTACGAAAAGAAAAAACTCACATTGCTCTTAGAAAAGGCTCAGAAATGTGTATTTTTGATCAACATCCAGATAATTCTGAGACAGGTGACCCATGGACAAACTCAGAGAAGTATTGATATAGGGGAAAGAAACTCCCCACCTGGTAAATGTCTGGTACAAGTTCGTGTTCTCTAAAGTTGAAGAATGAATTTTAGGAACAACAGAAGTTAAGAGCAGAATATATTTATTGGGGGAAAGAAAGCTTCTGTCCGAGAGAGAGAGACAGAAGGGGTCCCGACTGGGTTGCCAAGGACCCTGCCTTTTCTGGGGATTTTATAGAGCAAAACCACAAAGTGAGGCAGGCCCAAGGTAGGAAAAAAATGGTAAATTGTAAAGTGGGCTTGAAATGGGATGAAACTATGGCCAACCAATAAGATTATGAGTATAATTGCTCAAGTAAAATTGATTAAGTCAGGATCAAATGGGGAAGCAAGTCACATAGCAAGCAGGCATGAATACAGAACAGGCATTTCCTGTGGGGGGTTGGGTAATGGCTCTTCCTGTTTAGAATATCAGTCCCACGTATTTATCCTTAGGATGTCTGTGGGTGCATTTGTTTTAACTTTTGAGGTCTGACTCACAGCAGAGGTGCCTATCTTACCCACAGTTGCAAGGTGTCTCATCTTCTGCACCGGCTCCTTTGAGGGTCTAGCCCTATCTGACTGCCTACAATATTTTTATCTGACTTAGCCGCCTGTAACAGTATTGATATAACTCATGAACAGTGTAGGGAAGGAGCAGAATGTTCCCTCTCAACAGTAGAGTATCAATGCTCTTCCAACGTGGCAGCAGGTGCTTCTCATAATCTAGCAATTGAGAAAATCAGCAGACTGGACCTCTTCCTTAGCCACGCCCCAATAAAGCCTGCAGACTCCTCCTTTCTTAATTACATCTGGGGGCAGCAGTGAGCACTGGCTGCTGTGTTCTTCCCTCTATCTCTTTCTCTTACAACTGTAACCAAGTACAGCCGTCTGTCTGGTTAATATGAGGGTATGCTGTTAGTTTGTGAGTGAAGAACAAGGGCTGCAGATAACAATATAGCAAGGGGCTGTGGAAGATAATGTTGACCCCTAGTCTTTGCAAGGCAGGGTGAGGGAAAAGGAATTAATTGTTGTTTTGAGACAAAGTCTATGTAGTTCAGCCTGTCTGTGAACCTGATATGCAGCCCAGGCTGGCCTTGAAGGGGAAATCTTCTTGCCTCTGCCTCCTGAGTGCTGGGACTACAGGCATGCACCACCATGCAGGCTAATTTTTTTAAAGAGCGTAAGGTTTATTTAGCTCACAGTTTGTGGAGGTTTTAGTCCATACTTGGCTGGCTCCAAGGCAGAGTGGCACATGGCAGAGGGCAACAGTGCATGGTGGTGGAAAACAGCAAAAGCAACAAGAGCAAAAAGGGAGGAGCAGCCTGGCTAATTTGTTTTAATAAAAAAGGACAATGTTATTTGGTGCTGGGAGGGGATACAGCATGTAGACAGCTCCTGGCACCCATCTGACTTGCCCCAGATCATCTGTGAACTTAGTATCTTGAGCTGTACAATAGGAAGACGAAACAGTTAGTTTTCATCTCAGGGAAATGAGATTCCATGAGATAAAATGGGACAGAACACTGTAAAATGCTACAGAGATGTTTCATTAGTTTTTGAGCAGCATTTCTTTTTAATTTTATGTAAGATATAGGAGAACATTTTCCCATTTCATGAAGACCTGACATTTTACAAGTCGTGTTTTCTTTTTTAGCTGGCAGATCATGTACTTTTATTACATGATAGTTTTACTATTTTTAGTCATCCCAGTAGGTTTTGTTTTGCATTGTTTATAAAATAATGCAGCATATTCCACAGTCACATCTAATCTAATTCTTAAACATTAACCTGCGCTGAAATCACCCAGAAAAGCCACACAGCTGGGCTCCGGCCCAGTGTTTGTGTCAGTGGGCATAGGAGTGGTCTGAGAATTTATATATATATATATATATATATATATATATATGTATAAAATTTATTTATTTATTTTGAGATTTTATATTTTTGACTAGGTCACTTTCTTTCTTAATTATGCTGGTTACAGCATTTTGAGAACCACTAAGTTAAAAGAGTACTTCCCTTGATTATAAAATACAGGTTGAGCATCCCTAGTCTGAAAACTAGAGTGCTCTAGGATCTGAAACTTTGTGAGCACTGTTATGATGCCTCACGTGGACCATGCTACACTTGACCTCACATGACAGGTTGTAGTCCAAACGCAGCCATGTTGTGAAACAGTGCCTCAGGCCATGTGTGTAAAATTTGTATGAAAGATAAATGAATTTTATGTTGAGCGTTGAATCCCATCCCCAAGATACTTCATGCTATACATGCAAATATTCCAAAATGTGAAACAGTCCAGATCTGAAACACTTCTGGCCCTGAGCATTTTGGATAAAGGATACTCAACTTGTATAAGCTTTTCATTCTTTGAAAAGCTAATATCGTCCACCTCAGATTCCTACTCCTGAGCGCCAGCTTGAGAGAAATCACTGTTTAGACTTAGAGCTGAACGAGGTAGCAGAAAACATGCACCCGTGACCTGGAATGCTCTTCTGTAAGCTGCGCTGTGCTAAGCATGATTTCTCTCTTCTGTGTGTTCCTTTACTTCTAGAAAGCCTTCCAGTTGCCTCAGGAGTTTACAGCCGAGCCAGGAAGACCAAATAGACCCTATAAAATGCTTTGTGAATAATTACTGAGTAAAATAAACTACAAATGCAAAACAGCACTGCCTGATGTTCCCAGGTGAGACAGCAGCCACATTCCCAAAGAGAGAAATTGAGATTTACATCAAATGTGGATAAAAACTCCAGCCTTTTTACAACCAGCTAGAGGCAAACCTGACTTCCTCTCCATCAGAGATGGGATGAAACTTGGAACTCACTACCTTCACTGTGTAGCTACACTAAGTTTGAAAGCAGTATTCTCAGAATACTGTGATCTGTGCATCACGGGTAGCAGAACTGCCTTTGAAACCTCTTCTCTGTGCATATTAATGATGGTCTACCATTGTCTTGACTACCAGAAAAAAATTGCTGGTTCTGTAGCTGTTTGACCTGGCTCTCTGGGGGGTGTGCAGTTACCCAGGGACACAGGGAAGATAAAAGAAAAAGACCCACTAAAGTAGAATCTTAGGAGCAAGGTGTTGGAAACTCGTATCACCAGAGCCTCAGATAAACTTTGTTTGTTTAGAGGACCTCCTCTGGCAACTTCTTCCCCACCCTATGCAGCATATGGAACTATGAAATCCCTATATTTTCCTTGAGGCAACTCTGTGCATAGACGTTAATAAGCTGGAAAGAGAAGTTCTGTTTTCAGCAGATCTCCAGCTTTGGGTAGCTGTGAGGTCCCAGCAGAGTCTTGATCTTACCTGACACAGGAGCCTTCCTTTTTTTTGCACCTGCAAGGGACATAGGGTTTCATGTTGCACAAATCATTTTGGCAGTAAGGACAGGCCCAAGTGTAAATATGAGAGAAAGAAAATCCGAAGGGAGAGAAAAGGCTCCAGTTAGTGGGTGACTGGAACAGCCGTGCTGCAGTTGATCAAGCTGTAAGGACTTTAATAGACGAGATTAAGGAGTAAACTTGCTTTTGTTTTCTTTTGCAGTACTGGGGACTGAAGCCTTATAAATTTGGTTTCTAAAAAGAAAATTGTTGTCATTAACCCAGTTTATCTCCAAAGATAGGATGTGATGCAGTTAATGTAGTCTAATTGTGAGCTGCAGAATCCAGCGAAGTTTTTCTTCTTGAATTCTTCTGAAGTCCTTTCTAATGGTGAAACGAACACACATCTGGTGATGACACTTGTAAAATCAGCAAAAAATGGAAAGGTATCTAGTCAGACTGACTTAATCTGATGATTACTCAATTTATATTGGTGAGAGATTTCTGGTTATTAAATATTGGAACCATGCTCTGCATTTGCTCTGCACCTGCCAATTTTGACCTGATACAGTTATCATTTTCCACCAAAACATATTTTCTGATCTGGTTTTAAAAAATATCTTCATCATTTCCTATTGTATTGATATTATGGCTTATATAAGTAGTCATAAATGATAGGGTGTAGTCTCCTTTGATTTCCCACAAGACTTCTTTATTTTACACTGCGTGGTTTGTCCTAACTCCTGCCTAACAATGAAAGGATAACATTCTGATTAGAGTAGATTCGCCATTTGCCCCCTCCAGACCACTTAAATTTTCATTTCATGCTTAGAGACCTCTGCTGAACTTAAGACCTCTGCTTAACTCCCTTGTATCTCATTAGTTAATTTATTTATTCAAAATATATTAAAGAAATTATGGTGCCTGGGTCATAAATCTGTCTCCCCTGGGTTTTACCTTGAAGAAGCTCATGGGCAGTATACAAAGAAAAAGGAATATATAATAACAGATAGAGATAAGAGTCCCTTGAATCAGTCTAGATTTACTGGTCCGAGTTGGAAGGACTTTGGCTATATTATAAACTACAATTGTTCAGTTCAGGAAACCAGGCTGAGGTCACGCATGAGGGGCCCATGGGCTCTGTCCCCTATGTGCCACACTTCCTGATCAGTTACCAGTGATCCCCTGGTTCCTCTCAGCTACCACACAGAGGAAGTCCGTGGCTTGCTGCATGATAATTTTTAAATTGGGTGGAGAACTCCTGGCCTATTTTCGAAAGCAGGTAACTTCATTTATAGTAGCCTTGCCTTTGACATGGTGCCTATTTGGTTTTAAGGTTTTTCTCTCTTTCTTTCTCTCTTTCTTTCCTTCTTTCTTTCCTTCCTCTTTCTTTCTTTCTTTCTTTCTTTCTTTCTTTCTTTCTTTCTTTCTTTCTTTCTTTCTTTCTTTCTTTCTTTCTCTGCCTTCCTTCCTTCCTCCCTTCAGTGATGCATTTATATGGTTATGGGCAATGTTATGGGTCTGGTTTCTCTTTTCAAGTTGAGCAGAATGCTGTTTATTGTGTATTTCTGGGATCAAACAAATAAGAAAAGAGACCAACAAAAGCGTGCCCTTCAGGGGGCACTGGATTACTGCACACTTATTGTGGACAAAAGCTGGACCTTTAAAACTCAAGAGAAAGCAAGATCCCAATAGTATGTGCTCTGTGAGACCACAGATGAAGAGAAACCTGCCCCAAGGGTGGTTATGATATCTCATTGGGCTTTTAAGATGTCTGTTCATAGATGAGCTGCTAATTAACTAGAAATCTGGCTCCTATGAGGGCAATAAAAGACTGACACTTTCTCAGAAGTAAATTTTAGAGTGACTTTTGGGTCATTTAAGTGAGCAGTGAAGCACTTTGCTTTCCAATCCAAGTTCTTTGCTGTTAGCGCTAAAGATAAAAATCTCTATGATCCATTATATTTCTAAGCATCACAAAGAATTTTCTCGGCATTTTTCTGCAGTTCAAACCTATGCAAGCTTAAAGGGAGTGGCAGTCATATCTCGGCTAAGCTTGTGTAGACCCAAATATGGTCTTTGCATATTTTCATTGCACTACACTTTTATTTGATAATCAGAGGAAGTTATTTTGACTCATGTAAATATTCCTCAGACAAAAACTAAAACCAAAATAAGGTGATAATGATCACATTTTGAACATTGCCACATTACAAGAAAATACCTTCTTACCTTTGTCTTTAGGTATAGGGAAGCCAGGTAGTGTGAATTCAAAACTGGGTTTGCCTGTCCATTGTAGAACCTGTTTCCTTAGCGTGGCATTGTTAAATTCTTACGAGTTAAAAAAACTGGCTGGATGAGTTCTGAGGCACGGTGTCTGGGGTCTTTCTGGGAAAGGTTGTCCCAGGTGTGAAAAACTTTCTAGGGTCTATGTTTTAAGTTAAAATGATAAATTGAAATGAAACCTTTCAGAAGTTCTGACCGAGCCTGTGACTTTGCCATCCGTGTTGACACAGGATACAAGGTTCTGAGTAGTTGTTCTGTGATGCTTTTCAACTCAGCGTGTGAGAGGTCAGATACAAGCCTGTAGGGTTTCCACAGGGCACTCGGGGCTCCACGGTTCCCAAATGCTTCCTTGAGTAGGTTCAGCAGGAAATATGTTTATTAACAATCAAACTTCCTTTCACTTTTTGCCAATCCCCAACCAAGGTACACACATGATTTTGAACTCTGGATTAAATGGATGTTGAATGACAAATTTTGCCAAGGTTTTATTCTGTCTTCCTTGTGTTCATTGAGAAACTACCAGCAGATCTCTCTCTCTCTCTCTCTCTCTCTATATATATATATATATATATATATAATATAATGTGCATATATATCATCCATATAGCAACCTGCTTCACTTTATAAATGTCAAGGTTTTCAGATCTCTTATTGGAACAGCTGTGCTGTTTGTAAATAAACAGTGTGGCTGTCAGTCAGTTCAAGCCTATTGGTTCAATTATAGAGCTCTCATGTCTAAAACTGAACATTATATCAAATCAGTTTTGGGTACAGAGGAAACTAGCATGTCAAGAGCTAAAAAAATATATCTTTGTTCCTCATTTCTTAAGAGGAAAACTCATGGATACTCATTGTAGAAAACAACAGCAACAAACAACAACAAAGTAAACCATACAGACAAAAAAAATTCAACATCTCTGGCTACTAGAGGAACACAAATTCAAACAACACTGCCATTCTATATTACTCCAGGAATAATGGCTGTCGTCAAGAAATCAAACAGCAAACGTTGGAGAGGCTTTGTCTGTATGTGTGAATTGTTGGCGAGAATGTGAACTAGGACAACAACTACGGAAATCAATATGGAGATTCTTCAGAGAACTAAAACTAGAGATTCCCCTTGGCCCAGGGACTCCCCTTCTAGGTATCTTCCCAAAAGAATTAAAGACATCGAGTACAGTGATGTGTGCACGTCCATTTCTATAGCAACCTAATTCATAATACCAAAGGTAACTCTTGGAAATCGCCTGTATGTCCATCAACAGATGAAGGGATAAAAATGTGTTATTTATGCACAATATAATACCACTCTGCCGTTAAGAAGGATAACTTGAGTCATTTGTAGGAAAATAGATGCATTTTAAGGCCATAATTTTAAGTGAAATGAATCAGACACACGAGCTTAAATATTGCCTGGTTTCTTTTACATTAGAAACTCAAAATACAAATAAAGGGCAAAATAAAAGATAGATAATAGGAAATAGGGAGATAAACTTTTTGCAAAAGGGGAAGAGACCCAGAACTGGAGTGAGGGAAAGCAGGGAAGGGGGAGGGATGGGGAAAAGAGTTAAGATGAGCTGTGCCCATGTCCCAACTCTCCATAAGGAATACGATCATTATATGCTGCAAAATGTACTCATAAACATTAAAAATGGAAAAAGTAAAAGTTATGCGCTTATACTTAAAGAAATCTTCATTTGAGCTTATTCAGTGTTTGCTTTAGTAATAAATTAATAGAATATTTGCTACAGGTTAAGTACTTGGCATTCATTGAGAGACAGACTTTTTCTCCTAAGAAACTACTCTGCCACACACAGACCAAATGAAAATCCAGGACTCACCATATCTGTGCATGCACACCCCATAATTGAATTGTACGCACTGTCAGGTGTCTTTGTATAGATTTCTCTGTACTTGGCTATGTTCAGCATGCCATCGTAAACATATGCCATGAAAATAGGTAATTTTTGGAAATACCTTTTGTCAAGGCGTGCTATGGCTAGTCACCATGCACTGAGTCACTTTCCTTATTGTATTGTCCCTTTCTTCTCATGCTTTCAGCATGCTTGTGTGTTCTGCCTCTTGAGAACTAGAATGTTTATTTTCTCAGACTTGGGTATTTCTGATAGGGCTTGAGGCAGTTTTACTGACTGCGTAAATTATCTGTTCTGTGAGATTATAAACACTGACCGTGAATATGAACAGTTCCAGAAAGGCAGCATGGTCTTTAGGCCACCCCAATGAGTGAAAAGCCCAGCTCAGAATCCCCAGCTGTTTTACACCACAGCCCTTTTTCTCTCTGGAGCTCCCATGAATTCCACACACAGTTTTTTGTAGATGGGCGCTTTTTTAGCTTGATAAAATTACAAACTTGCAAAATACTTATAATAAGAATAACACAAAGATTTTCTATTTTGTCAAAAATCACCTACTGTGAAAATTGTGTGCCACTTGCTTTATCATTTTTAAATCTTCACATATAAAATATTTTCTCTAAAAAACTTGAGCATAAATTGTAGATATCATACCTTATATTCACAATTACATAGTTTGTGTTTCCTGGGAATAAACATTTTCTCATAATACTATACTCAACATCAGGAAATTTACCATAGATACAATATTCCCATCTAAGCCACAGTCTGTAATCAAAGTTTGAGAAGTTTGCGAATGATATTCTTTATGGTTATGCTTTTACAGAGATCTTGCAATCATTTGTCATGTGTCGTGTTTATGCTACTCTTTACCTTTTTTAGGGTTAATGTTTAGGAGCGTAGACCAGTTGTTTTGTAGAATGCAGCTCTTCGTGCGTTTCTCTCCTGCTTCCTCACAGTTTGGTTCAGCTGATCCCTTTCAGGTGAAATACCAGCAGGTGCTCTTCTCGCTCAGCATGTCAGTGAAACCACAATATCTGGTTGTTGTGTTTCTGGTGATATAAACTTATCGATCCCTTAATTAAGGTGAAGAGGTCTCTACCTTACTTCTCTGCTGGAAAGTTACTATTTCTCCTCTATAACTGATACTTCTTCAGGCATCATTTTCAGATTATGTAAATCTCCCCCTGCTCCTTGATCTTCTACTCATCAGTTTTAGCAGCACACCATCTCCTTCATAGTTTTAGCACCTCCTCTTATTTTGCTGGGTGCAGAATGGTGAGCTTCTAACTCTGTAATTTATTTATGTTTATCAGCTGGTGATAAAGGAGGAAATACGTGTTGTCCTCTCTCATTTAACTAGTCACTCACTTAGTAATGTCACTGTGGGCTCATGACTTTTTATTCACTAGTTTATGATTCATCACTATCACTGCTTTAGCTGCTCAGTTTTTTGGTGCTCTTTTTCAGTGCACACATACGTTGTGGTCAGATAGCACTGATGGGCCTCTCTCAGGCTGGCTTCTTCTCCGCCCCGCCCCTGGTGTCCTTGGTTAAGAGGTATGCTTAGAAACATTCGAATGATTTCCTCAGTACTGAGACAATTTTTATAGTCTTCATGGAGTTTGTTTTGTATAAGGATTTACTAGAGGAACAGGGTACATATATATGAATATGACATTTAAAGTATTTGCAAGGTAGGCTTACAGCTTACAATGGCTGTCTGCAAAAAGGCTGTCTGCTTATCAGAGAACAGAGGATTCAGTCCAAAGGTGAAGGGCTGGAGCTCATTGCAGCATGCCTTGCGGCTTCATATCAGGGAGCTGCAGGGTCTGTGTTGGGAGGATGAGGAGTGGGGCGCTGGAACCCTGGAGATGGCGTCCAAAGGTGACGGTGGAGACTGGAGTGCCTCCCGAGCAGCCCAAGTGACAATGCCTTCTGCTTTCCCTTCTGCTTTCCACCCAGGTGTAAGCCTTTTGGTTGCTGCAGATCTTTCTTCTCTACTAACTCAGACGTCCAGACAGACCCCGAACTGTGGGAACCAATCTGCTGGGCTGACACTACAAGTAACTATCATTTTTGGTAGAAAGTAAGAGAGGACTTTGGTGTAATCTAATTTTGTTTGTTGTATGTGCTATTTGATTGACCTTTTTCATCTGGAAACTGATGTCCTTCTGTTCTATAGAATAATTAAAAAACTAATTTTCAGTGTTCTTTTGGAAGGATTTCTAATTTTCTTACCTGCACCTTGTTTACTGCTTCTTTTTCTTCTTTCTCTGGTTTCTGGAAGGGTGCTTTATCTTTCCACCTTGCTGTTTAGATTTTTATTTCTGTTACCATGTGCTTAATAGTTTTATTTATTAATTTTAAATTAAAAAATAATGTCTTGATTTTGTATCCTAGATAAAAAGTTCTCCTTAATTTGCTGAGGATAAGAATGAAAATGTTTCATTTGAAGTGCTCAAGGCTATACCTTCAGGGATCCTTTCTACAGCATGAGGTTGTCATTTTCTCTTTTTTCTTTCTGTCGCATGTGAATGTGTCTTGTTTGTTTGCTTGTTTTCTTTCTGTCATAATAGAAGATTTCCTTTACTGTCTGGTCATCCTTGATTATCTGCTCATTTTTAATTAATGGATTTTATTTTTAGGGCAGCTTTAGGTTTACAGAAAAACGAAGCAGAAAATACAGAGATTTCCCAAATCCCTGTCCTCACCGCAGGCAGCCTTCTCTCCTGACAGGCGTGAGTGGTGCTTTTGCCACAACTGATGAATGCACATAGACACACCATTATCACTAGGATCCTCAGTGTACATAATCTTCACTCTTGGTACTGTACATTCTATGGGTTTTGACAAATGTATAATGACCTGTATCCACCAACATAGTATAAAGAATGCCTTCATTGACCGAAAAATCCTCTGTACTCAATTCGCTCCTTTCTCCCTTCTAGCCGCTGGTGACCGTTGATCTTTTTACTGACTTCATGGTTTTAACTTTCCCAGAATGTAATATAGTTGGAATCATACAAGTCTGTTCACTATTAAGAATGGAGCTCGTGTGTGTGTGTGTGTGTGTGTGTGTGTACGCGCGCGCGCGCGCGCGTACACACACACACACACACACACACACACCAGAGCAAGAGTAGGAATTATCAACTGTGATCCTTCTTAGAGAGTGACTTCACCAGTTATCTCATAGGCTACCCCCGGTACCAATATTGTAAGATTCTTCCTTAGGCTGGTCAGATTCCCTTGAGGGCCTTTTGCCACTTTCTGCCAGGAGGATATAATTTAAAATATCAACATTCAGATTGAGCCAGAGGAAGAGGGCTGGAATCTCACGTGTTGGTTTGTAAACGTTCAATTCCCCTACTTTTGCCAGAGAATCTAGCCTGGGACTCTCCCTCCCACTAGCCTTGTCTTCAGGGTGGAGGGCAGATTGTGACTCTGATTACAAAATACGCTCTATCAATTTTCTAGTTTTCTGGTTCTATTCTTATGTGACTCTCCCTAAAATAGCTAATGTCATAGATTCCTGGCTTCTCAGACCTCCCTTCTGCCAGTTTAGGATTCTGTTTTCCCAGGTTTGCTGGAGCAGTTACCACTTAATTGGTTTTTCAGAGCCTACAATTTCATTTTCATTTTCTTCTTTGTTCTTGTGGGTTTATGTCTTTTTCTTTTAGAATCTCTTTCCTATGGATGCTGAGAGTTTGGGGGAGGAGATAATAAGATATGATATGTGTACTATATCAGCTGAATTTTATTGAAAGTGTCCTGACGCTTTCTTTGTGTTATGTTTTTCTTCTCATGTTGGCAAAGTGTGCTATTGTTTAAGGGGCCCCCACTCCAGTTGGTCTTTCTGGTCCATCTTTCAGTGGAGGGAGATAGACCCCTGTTCAAATAATGACCCTGCTGGTACCACCTGTGTGACCCGGGGCAAGTCGTTTCATTTCTTCTAGGCACAACTTATTCACTTTAAAAATGGTCTCGTCTAAAAGAGTTAAAGGTTGACTGAGCTAGTAGTACTATTGTGCTAACACAGGGACCTACCACATAGTAGGTCCTCTGGAAATGGCTGCCCTGAGCCTTGTTGCTCCAGTTTACTATGTCAGCACAAAACAGATTCAGAAATTGAATATATTTCTGAAATCTTGATTTCTGTAAAAAGAAATTTAGGCCTCACTTGGATATGGTCTTCTGTCATTCAGTGTGGAGAGACCCAGTCCCTGGGTGCGGCCCTCAGTAGCCCTCATTCATTTATTTCCTCATTCGCTCATTCAACAAAGAATGCTTATTGTGTGAGGCTTAAAAACATAAATGATACATATTCTGTCAGCAAATCACTAAATACTTGAGAATCTCAAAGAAGGACGTTCTTTCAAAGTGAGAATATGTAATTAAGAAAATGCCCTTAACATTATTGAATAGCCTATGCATTTTGCAATCCCTTTCTTATAAATTGCTTAATCCAAACAATATTCTGTTTACTGGCTTGATTTCAAAATTTGGTCTGCATATTGTTGGTTGATTCTTAAATTCTAATTTTCTTTTGCTTCCTTTTTTTCTCTTCTACAACATTTCATTTTCCTGTTTCCCCTCTGTCTCCGTGTGTTGAAGAAACAAGATCGCTGTCCCACAGAGGTCCACATTCTGGAGCTGACTGGTGCTCCCTCTGGTGCAAACTGATGTGCCCGTCTATGTCCAGTATTCTGTGCGCGGGGAACGCAGAATGAGGGGCACATTGATTTCCTATCCCTTCACTCACTGGTTTTTGAAGAATCTGTCATAGTGGTGGCATGTAGATTATGTTTCTCTGCTTCACGTACTGCATAATGTTTACTTCTAAGTTTAGCATATGCGCTGCCGAAGTGAGCGCTGTTGTTTAGCTCCTGGTGATTCTAATGTCTATGAGGATTCAGGAGATGATGATCTTATGCTTTCATGTGAGGTTTCCCATTACATTTTATCTTTTCATTATCCATTGATGATTGTTATAAATTCTGCCCTCCCCGCAAAAGGTTGAAATTCTAAATGCTCTTGTCTTCTTTGGAAATGAGGTCTTTGCAGATGTTATCAAGTTCAGATGAGGTCGCTAGGGTGGACATAAATCCAATATGACTGGTGTCCTTATAATAAGAAAATGTTGTGTGGAACCAAATACACATAGGGAGAGAGCCGTGTGATGACAGGAACAGATTTTGGTTCAATGCAGTTGAAAGCCCAGGTACTCCAAGGACTGATGGGGCCTCCAAGGACCAAAAGGAGAAATGGGCACGGAAGGGCTCTACGTAGCCTCAGCGGATGGATAACCCTGCCAACACTGCGTTGGTAGGTTTTCAGTTTTCAGAACGGGGAGAGGGTACATTTTTGTTGTTTTAGCCTCCTAGTTTCAAGTAGTTTGTTACAGCAGTGTCAACAAACTAAATCAACAGCCACTGCCTGGATTTGTTACTGCAGTATGGGCTGAGAAGTGGTGATTTTTGAATTCTGTCATTTCTTTTGCTTTTATTAGACAGAACTCCTTTGAATAGAATAGCTTTCTCTCAGAGATTCTTTTTTTTTTTTTTTTTTTTTTTTGGCGGTACTGGGGATCGAACTCAGGACCCTGCGCTTGCTAGGCAAGCGCTTATTCCACTGAGCTATATCCCCAGCCCCTCAGAGATTCTGTTTTTGCCTTGAAATCTGTTTACTTTAAAGGTGGAGTACATGCTGACCTTTTTTTTCTTTTCATGATCAAATTTCAGAGTAATGAGCTGCTGGTCTAGCAACATTCTGTGATGTCTAATACATTTTAATACCTCTCTGTCTTCCCCCTTTTGATTATATTATGGATTTATGAAGAGAACTTATTTAAAGGAAATGTTCCAATTAGGTTATTGTGGGCTTCTCCCAGTTGTAAATGAAGTATAGGATTGATATCTGATCCTTGAGTAAAATATTTACCAAAAAAGTGGCCTTTTTTTAGGATGTCTAAGAAAATGACTTTTGGTGCTCCAATCAATTGGAATACTGATATTCCAATATACCCAAAGTTGAGTTTAGTTCAGGTAATTCTCTGAACACCAGTATAATATTGGGTATATTTGTATTACTATATGTTTTCCAGCTTGATAAATTTTATATCTCCCTGCAATTGTAACTTTTATTTGGAAAAGAATTAAACTTAGACATACTCTCAGAAGGGAGAGATCTGTATTTTTTTTTACCTTATCTTCAAAAATAAAAAGATTAGCATGAGTATATATTTGAGGAAAATGACAGATTACTTAAAATTAAAAATTCTAAGAAAATCCAGTTGAGTAGTCTTAGCTGTGTCTCACCTCTCTCCACTGAATTCAAGCCCCTCCTGTCCACAACTGTCCAACTTATCATGATATCCTCTGAACATTCAATTCAGCGTCTTTAGAGATAGGTGCTCAATAAATAAATGACTTTAATTAGAATTCAGAGCAGTTAAAATTTCTCAAAGGACCAATATACTTCAGACAAATTTAGAGCAATGAACAAGATCATGTAAGAAGATAGACTGGATCTAGTTACCATAAAAATGATATATTAGCTGTATGAAAATAATATAGAAATATATTGAGAAATATGCCTATAACATAAAGCAGATTATGTCTTGATGTAGCATCTCATTTATAAAGAAAAATGGTAGGAGTTGTGGTTTAGATGTAGACTTCCCTCAAACCCTCAGGTTAGACTTTTAAAAGGTGATTGGATTGTAAGGGTATGACGCTAACCAGTGCATCGATCCATTGATGGGTTCAAAGCCAAATGTGCTGCTAGGAGCTGGGGCCTGGTTGGAAGTCATATGTCATGGGGGCTGTGCCTTTGGAGGGTGTATCCCCCACCCACGGCTTTTCCCTTCTCTGACTGCTTCCCAGCTGCCACAGGTGAGCCGCTTTCCCCCTGCTCACCCTCCCAGCCTGATGCTTCTGCCTGGAACCAGCTGGCCATGGACTGAACCCTCTGGACCTTAAGCCAAACCAAACCTATTTTCCTATAAGTTGTGAGTGTCAGATATTGTGTCCAGCAACTGGAAAGTGATTAACATAGTAAGTGATCCTGCCATATGAGTTTTAAAGAGTTAAAAGAACAAAATATATGTAGATGATGGGCTTTATTAATAATAATAATAATAATAATAATAATAAATAATAATTGATGGAACCAAGAAGCAACCACCTAGACTATTTCAGCATAAGGAAATTACCATGGAGAAATGCTTGCAAGATCAGATTGCTGAGAGAACCAGATGGGAGCACAGTTACTGTGGAGAGCATTCCCTCACTCAGGAGCAACAAAGGAAGAGATGGTTGGGACCTACCCATGCTTCTGAGGAGGGCAGATGGCTCAGGAGGGAGCACCGCTTGGCTTTTGCCAGTACTGGTCAGAAAAGCACCGAGCTCCATGGAATGGTTCTGGAAGATAGAAAAGCAGCTTGACACTGGGCTAGTTGCCAACCATACTCAGGAACATTGCTGCAGTGACCCTGACAAGAAAAGCAAACAAGCGGGAGTTGGAAGCTCTCTCTTCCCGCCTTCCAGCCAGTCTCCCTCTGGTGGGGAGTGTGAAGCGTAATGTGCCAGCCAAAACGTCACAAAGCAGAACCTGGAAAAGGGGGCTCTGAGTTGAAGAGAAGAGCGTAGCTGAAGTCACATGCAGGAAGGGGGACACTGGCAAGCTCGTTTCTCATGCTCCTCTGTAGTGTCTGGCTCAAGTCCAGAGTGACCAAACTTTCCTTAATTGTTTTTATTGAGATACGATTCACAGATTCTCTTGATGACACAACTCGGTGGGATCATTTTTAGTATATTTACAAAGGTCTACATTTATCACCACGATGAATTTCCAGGATATTTTCATTAGTTTAAAAATAAATCCTGTGTCCTGTAGCTATCACTTGTCTTCCCCTATTTCACCTTCTTCCCGTCCTGGGAAATCATTAACCTGTGCTCTATGTATTTCTCTATTTTGGGCATTTCATAAAAATTAAGTCACAGAATGTGCTGCCTTCTTTGCTTGGCTTCTCTTAACTTTGCAAAATGTTTTTCAGGTCTTATCCATGTTGTGGCATGAAATCAGTGTTCCCTTACTTCCTAGGGACTGAATGACATTCCACTTTATGGGCACATCCCATTTTGTTTACCCATTTATCCTTTGTTTGGGATTGGGACTGTCTCACCTTTTGGCTGATAGGAGTAGATCTGGTATGAACATCCACGTACAAGCTTCTGTGTGGCTGTATGTTTGCACTTCTGTTTGGTAGGTACCAAGTAGTGGAGTTGCTGGGTGGTAATGGTAATTCTGGCTTAACTGTTGGTGGAGCTGCTGAACTACGTTCCAGAGTGGCTGTATGGTTCCATATCTCCAACAGCAGTGTGTTCTCTATGTCCTTGACACACTTGGTTCTAGCTGTCTCTTTGGTCATGACCACCCTTATGGGAATCAAGAGGCAATGAATTTTTTTCTAACCCTACCATCTTTTTTTGTGTGTGTCAATCTTTTGTACATATCTTTTGGAGAAATTTCTATTCAATACTTTTCCATTTGTGGTGTTGAGTCCTAAAAGTTCCTTACATGTTCAGTATACTAGACTCTTATCAGATATCTGATTTGCAGATATATTCTGATATTCCATAAGTTGTATTTCTGCCATTTTCACCATGTTCTTTGGTGCATAAAAGTTAAAAAAAATTTTTTTTTGAAACAGAATCTAACTATGTAGTTCAGGCTGGCCTTAAACTCACTATGTAGTCCAGGCTGGCCTCAAACTCACAGAGGTCCTCCTGCCTCAGCCTCTTGAGTGCTAGGATTATGGACATATGCCACTGGCAAAAGTTTTAAATTTTGATAAAGTCAAATTTGTCTGTTTTTATTTTGCTGCCTTTTTGATGCTTTATCTCAGAAACAATTGCTTAATGAAAGGTCACAAAGACTTTTGTGTTTTCTTCTAAATAACTTACAGTATTAATCATTTGCTTAGAAATCTAATTGGAGTTAATTCTTGCATGTGGCTACCCAGTTATCTCAGCCTTATTGGATAAGAAACTATTTTTTTCTCACTGAATTATCCTGATTTGCTGGAGATCAGTGGATTTTCAGACTATTAATTCTATCGCATTGATGTATGTGCCTGTCTTTATGGTGCCATGCAATATTCAAGCTTGTGTGTCTGATTTAGTTCACTTAATACTGTGGTCACAAAGGACATGCATTTTCCCACAGAGGACTCCATTTTAGCCTTCTTTATGGCACAGTAGTTCTCCACTGTGCATAAATACCACATTTGTCTTACTGATCATCTGCTGATGGACATACACACCTCTTCCAAGGTTTAGCTGTTATGTGTTGTGTGGTTGTAAACATGAGTTTGCGTGTATCACTGCTGTAGCTTTGTAGTAAGCTTGGAAATTGGAATTTTTGAGTCCTCTATCTTTACTCTTTGTCAAAATTGTCTTGGCTGTTTGGGGTACTTTGCCTTTCCATCTGAATCTAGGGTTAGCTTGTCAGTTTCTCCAAAATTGGCAGTTGGGGTTTTGATAGGGACTGCTCTGAATGCAATGCCTCAGTTTCAGGAGAAACAGTGATATTTTTCTTTACATCAGGAAGTCTCTGTTTTCAAGATGCTGAATCTGTTAGTAAGAGGCAAATATTGGAAAGTGCATCAGCCTCTCTCGGATCACCATCAAGATTTTTGTCTCTCTTCTTTGGAACATACCACATCAATAACTTTAAATTTGTTTTGGTGAAATAAATACATGTGTAATGCTGTGCAGAGATGAACTGTGTCTGGGTTTGCTGAGCAGTGTGTCTCCAGGCTAAGCTCAGAGACTTGTAAACAGTGCTCGAAGAGCTGAGGAGCACCATGGCCATTTTCTCTGGGAGGCCAGAGAGCAAGAATGAAGGGATGTGGACTTGCACTGTGTGAGACAAGGTCCGAAAGCTTGGCTAGTGAAAAGGAATTCAGCTTGGCCTGATGAGGAAGGAGACCCAGTTCATGATTCCATTTATATAAAGTGTCCAAATTCTGTGAGTAGGGACTATGAAGTGACCAAATAGGAGATTCTTTCTAGGCTGATAAAAATCGTCTAAAATTAGAAGACTGTGGTGATGATTGTACTCATTAATTTTACACTGACAGCAGTGAGTTTTATGGCATGCAAGTGATATCAAGTATATACATGTTGAAAAAAATCCCTCCAGTGTGAGATCTGGCCCATGACCAATTTTAGTTTTTATAGCAGAAAATGACACAGTCAATGCAAATCAAAGGGGCTACATTTTATTGGTTAAAAAAAGTGGAAGTAGAGTGATTAAAAGAATTAGGCAATCTGTGCAGAACACTTGGGACAGAAGCTCATAGAAGTGGTGATGTGAGATCAAGGGCAAAGATTCCTGCCAGGAAGGGGCTAAACCAGGTCCCGATGGTAAGCGGGGAGGGGATGCTATGGTGAAGGGAGGCTCGGGACCAGGAGCTTAACCCAGCTGCCCAGCTCTTGACAGTGTGGACATAAGGTGGCTGTGGGCTGGCTGTCCGGCAGCGCTGGAGGCCATGCTGGCACTCTCCAGAGCAGGGCTGGCCACTGTACTGTGAAAGAAAACGTGACAGTCAGGAGCTATCACTGAGCTGCTCACCCTTGACCGGCCAGCCTCTGGGATGGCTCAGAAGGGAAAGGAAATGATTGATCATGGCCCTTGACTAGTCACAAGGGAAGCAGTAAATGCTCAACAAATGGCTCTGGGTCATGCTGGTCAGGCTCTCCGACTCCCAGTCCTTTCCTTGTCCTGATGCCAGAGAGTTTGCATCCCTCATAATCTCCAAGTCTCAGTGGAGAAGCTTTTCTGCCTGGATACGTCCCCAGCTAACCATGGCCCAGCCTTCACAGCAGGCCTCCTTTGCTTCCCGTGCCAGCCCTCTCTGTGCCCTCTGGTGTGTAGGATGGGCCAGGAGCTGAGCTCAAATCTCGCCCTGCACAGGCTCCTTCTCACGCCAGCTCCAGGAGCCAGGGAATCTCCACCCCATTCTGTAGGTGAGGTCTACAGACAGGAATAGATTTGCTGGGATCACACAGCTCACTAGTAGTGGAGGTGAAATTCCATTTAGGCAGGTCTGAATGCGCAGACTTGTTTTCTCAGGCATTCTGCTGTGCCTTCTTAGCAAATAGCCATCTCCAATATAAATTGTTACATAGAACAGCACCCGAGCTGGATGTGAGTAAAACAAACACCAGTTATTTTATCCTTTCTCCATCAGTGAGGCCGCACTCACTGTCATGACGGGGCCGAGGCGGTGGTAGTAGTCAGGGCTGGGTCTCTGTGCAGCAGCCTGCAGACCTCAGAAAGGCTTTGTGTCTGTCTGCTCAGCACCCAGCATGGCCAGCCACTCAAGCAGCATCCCTAACACTGGTCACTGGCACCGACCTAGCAGCAATGGCAGGTTCCTCTGAGGACAGCCCAGGGGTCCTTTCTTTTGTGACCAGATGGCTTGATTTTGACCCTTCCAAAGGGTAACTTTGCTATCGTGTGCTGTACCTCATAAGCTCAAGTTAACCACTGTGGTTCAGATTATCACATAAAATAATCACACTGATATAAATCAGATATAAATAGTACCATTGAACTTAAATCCAAACTACGATGTTAGGATAAAAGTCAATCTTGGAAAGATTTTGAAGCCCAAGGGAAGAAAGGCGGTGGAATCTTAACCCTTCATAGGGTGGTGCTAAAGATTAAGCGGGTTAAATGATCTCTGCTCACGTGGGATTAGAGAAGGTTCTATCTTAAGTGCGCTTGGTACCTTGATGTATGGCCATAAATATTCCACTTTAAACTGTTGACGGAGTCTGTCACTCAGGGGGCGGGGAAAGGAAGGCAGCACCATGATTTCTGCAGTTGGAGGTGTCCCGTTGTCCCCGTTCTGTCTGGGGAGTTTTCTTTCCTGCCCTGGAATAGCTGTGGAGGATGCTCTAGCAGCGGAGGTGAAAAGGTGCCCCGGCCCAGCCTCTGGCAGGGAGGCGGTGAAGTGAGAGGGCGGGTGAGGACACCGTGGCAGAGAAGTGACTGGTGTTGTCACCGGGTCTTCGAGTCGCACTTCCTTTCTGTCTAGACATTTTCTTTTTTTTTTTTTTTTTTTTTTAATTTTAGAAACATAAAAGTACAAAAACATATTGACAAACAGACACCAATTATCATAGAAAATAGTACAATCACAACTAATCTATTGTCTAGACATTTTCTAATCATTTTCCCCCTCTTGCTTTCTTCTTTCCTGGGAAAAAACTTAAGGAGGGACTGAAGCTCACAGTTCAGGGTCTTATTTAAATAGAGGTTTTATTATAAATGATGATTGTGTTAATTAAAACAAATGCTTCTTCATATAGTGCTGCTTGTTATACAATTTATATTTGTGAAAATTGCACTACAAAAAAGAAAAAGTCGGGGCTGGGGGTATAGCTCAGTGGCATAAGCGCTTGCCTGGCAAGTGCAAGGTCCTGAGTTCGATCCCCGGTACCGGGGAAAAAAAAAAAAAAAAAGAAAAAGTCATAGCTTTTAAAGCCTCCTTGAAAAACAGCTGCATTATTTCTTCTGACCACACGAGGGCAGTGGTGTCACATGTAAAAACTGTCCACTACCCGGTGAACAGATGGCACATTTGTTAGACTTCATTGGATGTATTTTTCCTTTATTGAAGCACAGGGGAATTTCACATGTGCAGGTAGGATGGGGGAAAGATAGTTAAAATTTTATACCATATTTTTATCTCTTTGTTTATGCTGATAAAGGTAGCAAAGGCTGTAATTTACGTTCCTTTTTTGCGGTTTGGAGGGATTGGCGTGTGAACAAGTGAAGGCAAATGCGCTCACTATCGCTGTGAACCTGCCAGGAGACGTTCTGTTGACTTTGCATTTAATTGAAAATGTCAGAAAGATAATACATAAACCCATCCTTCCCCCAAACCCTCCAGTACCCTTTAGTTATGACTCAAATCCTGTTGTACCCAGGAAATCCTTACATTTAATCTCTCTTTATACCTTTTAAGCAGGTAGAATCCAGCTGTTTTCTCTAAGAATGGGACTGTGTGACCTTTGTTCACTCTCTGATCAACCCTGAAGTGTCCCTTTTACAGATGGGCCAAGCCCTGCTGGGTTCCTCTCATCCCTGGGCTCCCTGTGGGTTCTGCAGGTTTTAACTCAAAGCTAGTTGGTCAACTGATTCTGCCTCAGGTGGGACAGGGCAGATTAGTTCTAGCTCCTTCCTGTGGGCATATTTGGTTTGTCACGCTATATGGGCCTGCACAAGATTTTAAAAAAATTAACTATCAACTCTTAAATACAAAGAGTTCTTATTAAAGATTCAGATTTCAGGCTCTGCTGGAAACGTGAGACAATTTGGTCCTGGTAATCCGCAGGGTCCACTAGTGACAGCTGGGCAGTTGGCTTCTTTGTGGCCTCCTTTCACCGATACTTTCACAGCCCTGTGCTTTTGTTTCCCTAACACAAAGGGAGGGCATTTGGCCTCACATGTGCACTGTGCTTGTCACAATAAAACGGGAAATGAGAGGAGTGTGGTGGTGCACCCTTGTAACTCCAGTACTCGGGGAGGCTGAGGCAGGAGTATCAGTCAGAGCCAGCCTGGGCAATTTGGCAGTTTCTCAAGACAGCAAGACCATGTCTCAAGCTAAAAAAATAAAAAATAAATTAAAACAATAAATAATTAGTAACTGTGCAAAGGCCCTGGGTTTAATCCCAAGTACTACACACACACACACACACAACACACACACACACACACACACACACACACACACACACACACACACGAAAAGAGAGTTTTACACATGGCTGCCTCGAAGTAGCACAGATCAAGGATATAGTCAGAGAGCTTAAGAAAAATGAGCCTGAAGGTCGAACTGCGGGGTGCAGCCTTTAGAGAAATTGCTTGGCCCTGCAAGCATTTGAATTCCAGCACCTGGGAGAGCTCCGTCCTTGGCGGCGCGCGCGGGTTTAGGGCTGTTGACTTTGGGTAAATTACTGTACTTAACACTCTGGGGTAGCCTCTGCTAACCTCGCAGTAGCTCTGTGAGGCAGCCACTCCTCATCTGGGAAACTGCTCTCCGGCTGCGGGGGCGCCCTGAGAGGCTGGCCACGCCCTGCTATTTTTCACTTTCTCCTTAGCAGCCCTGGCTTTTCAGGCTTGTTCTCCTAGCAGCTTCCTCCCCGGCGTTCCGTTAGCAATTTGCAGGTTCACTACCGGCCGGCCGGGCAGGGAGAAAGTAAGGCTGGAACGGCAGAGGAAAGCCCTTTGGACAGGGGCTCTGGCCCGGAAGCCTCTGACGCCTGTTCTCCAGCCTCGAGGTGGCAGGCGAGCTGAGCCCAGTGAGAAGGGGCTGGGGAAACAGACCGGAAATCCATTCTTGTTCTGCAGATAGAACGGCAAAACGCCCGGAGCAAACAGCTGAGGAAGTTTGCTTTAGTGCAGACAAACTCACAACTTTGCTCTCTCAAAGCCTCTGTTTAGGGTCAGAGTGTTGGGAGCCGGTGTGAGGGCTTGCTGTTAGTCTCCTTGGAATCAGCCCCTCCCACCGTGTTACCAAGATGGCGCCTATATCCTGTTTTCTGGTTCTTGTTGCTGACTCTGTGTATACCATATATAGAGAGGTACCTGCTTACTCCGCCTTAAAACCAATCCTGGAGGCCCACGTGGCGTAGTATGATTTGCTAAC